>JAOEHI010054200.1:0-12871 GCA_025447815.1 Percopsis transmontana | reverse complement strand
CCAACGGCCCCCATTTGGCAAAAAAAAAACAAAAAATTTGTAAAACTGGGCAAAAATTAAACCCGTTGTTTTAAGGGGGGTTTTTTTAATTAAATTCCCCCCCCCCCCCCCCCCCGAAAATATCTTGCGCCAAAATATCTACCGCAAATTAATATAGATACAGCAATATAATTAGATATTAGATACAAACAACTCATACAGCAAATAACAATAAAAAACATACAACGTGCCAGCCAGATTATCCCATAGCCTATTCAATGGCTTCGAAGAATAATTATTAAATCAGTAGCCTACCAACCACTGAACAGACGCAGACGAACACACCTACCTGTCCTGTAGGTGACGCTGTCGGAAGGTTCAGGTTACAGGATCAAGTTGCAGAACATCGAGTCATCTTACACATCGGACCGTTATTGAGGATAAATAGCCAGCCCATTCTGCGCTCCCACGTTGACAGGTGACCTGTCCATCAGCGTAGGTGTCATATATCTTCTAGATAATCTCTTACAGAGCGGGAGGTGAGACGAACAAAGGCAGAGAATAAACAAGCTACCGAACTTGACTGGAGAAAACTTGTGGCTTGTGGGTTTCTTAGCCGATTTGTTTTGAGGTAGTTAACAGTTACATACTGTATATTCATATAATTCTACTGTTTTAGGCTTCATGGCGGAGGCCAGCAGTAGCGACAGAGCCTCCAGTAGGGCTGGAGGAAGTGCAGGCGTACGTGTCCCCCAGGATCAAAAAACTGGGGTAACGCTGTTGGACGAGAGGGTAGACTTCCTCCGGGAGCAGGCCTTCTGTATTCTCCGAGTAAAAACCGACAAGTGGAACCGCTTCATTGGCGCAGAGGAAAACCAGACGATTATCCTGGACTTTCTGGACCACATCTTCACCGACAGACTGCTGCTCTTCACCGGGCCGGGAGGAACGCTGCATGCTGGGGACCTACATGTAACAAACGCACAAGACAAGACTGCAAAAAAATATTTTAAATAACAATAGCTTGCATAGACTGTAGAAAAAGATGCTGGACTAGAAAATGTAATCATAACATAATACAATTTTTTTTTTTTTTATCATCTCTTAATGGGTCGCCTTGAAGAGTGACAACTTTAAAGCCCAATGTAACACCAAAAGTAAAGTAATAACATTTATCATACAGTTGTAAGCCCATTATTAGTGTTTCTCTCAAGGCCTATTTGGCATATGGCAAATCTGTTCTTTATGGGTTTGTTGTCTGCATTGCATCTAACTTGTCAATCCACTGAAATAAGTCAATACTTATTTATGGTGCTTTCAATACTGCTTAAAGCATTCCTACTGTATTTGCATCTGTGAAGTCTTCCTTACCATGGAAAACCAAGCTGTTGTGCGTGCTGAAGAAGGGCGTGACCAGAGTCAGCCGGGACAACTTCAGAAACCAGCTCCACCTGGGGGAAGTGTCTGGAAACCCCATGGAACATCTTCCTGTCATCATTTCAGAGGTGTGTGTGTGTGTGTGTGTGTGTGTTGCACTAGACCACAAAGGCACAGCAGTCATGAACAAGCTACAGAGGTACAGTTTACAAAACAGTAAAAAGTGACTAAATAAATCTATCTAAACATTATCATCGAGTATCAACTATATTTCTTTAATTTTACTTTTTACTGGACAAGCAAACCTATTTGTACTTCTTTTACTTGTATGATGTCTTTTTTTTTTGCCTAACCATTGTGTGCTGTAAGCATGTTGTCTTTGTTGTTATCCAATGTATTGAGACCCTTGCACAAACCCTTGAACAAACGTACTAATTTGAACTAACTTCATTAAATAAACAATAAATAAAACCTGATGTTTTTTTTTGTTTGTTTTTGTTTTGCTTTTTTACAGTATTGGACTTTAAAAAGTTTGTACAAATTAAGTGTTTCTCTCCATGTGTAGGTGCTAGATCCCGTGCTCTCCAATGGTATGCACCCCAGGGACTGGCCACAGGTAGTGTGTGAAGACATCCACCGGAACCTGGAGAAGCTGAGAAACACCATAGTCACTCTACGAGGCCGGGCAGAGGGTCGCACACTGCTGCCTCTGCCACTATGTGTGGAGAGGGCACAGCCTCAAGACATTCTGCTCTGGTCAGTGTTGGTGTGGGTGTGTTTATCAATAAAGTCCTTAATCACAGTTAGAGTCTCAAACTGCTTTCCCGAGTACACATTTCATATAGAAATGGCATTTTGACATCAAGTGGGAGATGATTATTGACTAAAATATGTGGTTTTACTTTTGTAGTCTTTGTGACACACTATACTGTATATTGTTTCCTTCCTATTGATTGACATATACGTTTGTATTCAGCTTCTTCTGCTGTTGGATTTGACGTGACAGTTGTCTTTTTCTGTCATTTAGCGCTAAAGGCTGGCCACTGGACCGGGACTTGCTGTACTCCTTTGAAACCCTGATAGTTCAGTGGTCTGACCAGATATGGACTGTTCTGAAGAGAGACTCTAGCGTGATGCTGCACCAGGGAGACCACCCGGGCCCCACGGCAGAGTTCCACTTCTGGGCCACTCAGAGGACCAACCTCCTGGGCATCCAGTCACAAGTAGGAGAGGAATGAAATGGGTTCTGTGCAGAGGGGGGTTTGTTGGGTGACTTCTGGGCATGCCACATCATGGTGTCCTTGCAGATCCGAAGCCCCAAGGTGGGGCAGATCATGGAGATCCTGAGGGGAGTCCAGAGCACCTACTACTCAGCCTTTAATGACGTCTGCCTTAAAGTCGACCAGGGTAGAGCATCAAAACCACCTCTGCCATCCATCTATCTGCCGTTCCCAGCTTCTACTTATAGTACTCACAGTACCCATTAAAGACTTGGAGTCAGGGATTAATAAATTACTGCTCTGTGTTCCAGAATATATAAATACATTTCCTTGCAGTTCCCTTTATAAATAATCCGATTTGATATTTCGTGCCACATTTCCCCCCATTTCTACTGTGTTTTCCCAGTGTATGTATCCATATATTACACTTGTTATTTTGACTATAGTGTATATCGTGGGATCCTCGCTCTCTCCCATTCTCCCTCTCTTTATCTTCTTAGCTCTGCAGCTTGACTAGAAAATGAAATTAACAATGGTTCTCAAAGTGTTCAAAAAAATCATTTTTGTGGGGTTGTGAGATGATTTCAGAATTGTGAAATTATTATATTTACATATTTGTAGTTTGATTTCATTCAAATTTTCGTATTAGTTTTAATACTTTACCTGTTTTGCAAAAGAAGGGGTTTGATAGTTCTGTCTTCAAGAGAAACACCATGTTCATGTACAGAAGGCCTACTCCACACTTCGGTACCTCTTCAAATCTATGTTTTGGAACGCATCACAAATGAAGGCGTTTATGCGTATTGCGTGTGTATTGCGTGTGTTTGCGGTCCCAGCGGTGTTGGAGGCAGATGATATAGACTTGTACCTGCGCCCCCTGAGGAGGCTGGTCAGTAGCTTTGAGGAGAGAAGTTTGCCACAGGTAGAGGGCCTGCTGCCTCCTCTCTTCCACACCCTCTGTCTGGTCTGGAGTTGCTCGCAGTACTACTGCGTCCCACAGCGCATGACGGTACTCCTGCAGGAGTTCTGCAACCTGCTCATCGACAAGGTGGGCACAAGTTGAACAGAATGGAATGGGAAACTCTAAGTCGTTTAGGGTAGAAGTGAGTGTGTGTGTGTGTGTGTGTGTGTGTGTGTCCTCAGGCCATTGGCTACCTGATCCCTGAGGAGCTGTTTAAGATGGAGTTGGAGGAAGGGGTGGAGAGGGTCCAGATGTCCATCTCGGTTCTGCGCACCTTCAAGTGTCTCTTTGACACCCACCGCCAGAGGTTGCCCCAGTACTACCCCAGCACGGAGACCGTCAAGCTCTGGGACTTCCCTGACGCGCTGGTGTTTGAGCGCACAGACCGCATCATGGAACGGCTGCTCATGATCGAGGTGTGTGCGGTTGCCACCGGTGATTCCATTTACATTATATCTGTTTTGAATTTTCTATGCAATATTTATTTGATGACACCTTTCAGTGACCTTTGACCTCTGATCTTTAGGATCTGTTTGTATCAGCGCTTGACTTCCTGAAGCTGGAGAAGGTGGAAATAGGAGGGTCCAGGGGTAAGATCCTCAGTGAGGTGGTCTTCAGTATAAGTGAGGAGTTCCATGACCGCTGGCGGTCCCTCCGAGAGAGGAAGTACGACCCCCTGGATTACACCAATGATGTGAGGCCTAGATCGATATTGGTCACCTTGGTTTGTTTGTCTGTTAGCAGGATATCTGAATTTTCCTGCAATTTAGGTTAGATTGGCCATAGGCCAAGGACAAACTGATTTTTGTGGTGATCCAGATTAGGATCTAAATCCATTCTTGTTGCAGAGCACCCTCTAGTGTTTTTAACTGCAATTATGGAATTCTGGAAACTTGTGGAATAGTGTTTTGTTCTGTAATGTAGTAGCCATAGCCATTGCCTCATATCTGGTGCTCTTTGGTGCTCAGGCCTTTCCCAGTGACTACAGGCGTTTCATGGAGCAGAATAAAGACTTTGACCAGAGGCTGGGGACGGTACTCAACCTGGCCTTTCAGCACTCCAGTGGCCTGGAGTCAACCTTCAAAGTATGTGCTCCACACCTGCCTCCCTGTTTTCTATGCTGTATTTAAAGAGGACTAACTGCTCTTACCAATGTGAAGTAAGTCAGCGCCCTTGTTTGTTGTATCCCTTTTAGCTGTTACAGATTTTTGGCACCTTGCTCGAGAGGCCAGCTGTCAGCCAGCTGTTCTCTCCAAACTACAGCCTGTTGTTGGCCAGGTTCAATGAGGAAATAGACCACTGTCAGCTTATGATAGACCAGCACAGAGAAAAGGTGTGCGATATGGAGGTATAAAGAGGGGCATTGGGAAGAAATGATCATAATAAATCAAGCGTGTGAATTAGCAATTGGCAAATGTCCTACAATGCATCCATTCTAATGAGCTTCAGAGATCAACATGAACTTAGGTTTGTTTGTATGAGAGTTTCCAGCCTAATTAAGCCTTTATATTTCAGCTGCAGCTAGGCTGTGCGGTCCTGGGTAAGAACATGCCCTCAGTGGCTGGAAACCTCAAATGGTCTCAAGAGCTACGAGACTGTATCCTCAGCAAACGGAGCAAGCTCAGCCAGCTGATACACATGTAAGACCTTCCCCCATACATAAAAAAATACAAATATGTTATCCATATCTTAAAGCAGTTCTCATAGTGGATAGTGCTGTGGCAGAACTAATTAGAGAATTGTGAAGAAATCGTTGGCCATGATCCCAAAATCTCTTGTGATCCATGTTTGCCTGTGATTGGCATTGTATTATACAATCTACCGTCTTCTACTCGGAATCTTTCTCCCATTCTCTCTCACAGGCCTTTGAGTATTACTGAATCGGAAGAGGTTTTCCAGAAGTGCGAGCGTATTCTGACGGTCCTAGAACAGCATGACGAGGAGTTGTTCTCAGAGTGGACTAACGGACAAGAGGAGCTCTGTCACACACACCTCCAGGGAGCACTGCTCACCCTGGACCCTGACACGGGCCTGTTCCAAGTCAATTTCAACCCTGCTGTGAGCAGATGGGAGATTCCAAACTACGGTCTAGGCCAATGGGGGCCCTTGTACACTGTTTGCTTCTGCCTGTCCTCTCTGGGGGACCAACCCCTGCCGAGGCACTACTATTTGACACTGGTGAAATCTTCTAAAAATGTCACACCACCAAATTAGATGGTGGGTAGGTAGTGACACCTTTACGTTAGGCAGCAGTGGTTGGTCCAGCAGAGAGGATAGGTAGATTATAAGCGCCCACATGTCAGCCATACGCGGTTTAGTTTAGCTGTGGTTACTATAAGTAGTTTACTGTAGATTAACTAGAAAGTTCATTTAGATTTTCAACTTTTGCTGGGAACGACTTGATCTTGCAATTCTGAGTTGTGTCACTTTTTCACGGTGTCTGTCCCCAGTTAACCTCAGTACTACGGGAGGTGAAGTATCTCAGCATGCTGAAGAACCACGACATCCCCCAAACAGCTGTGCACCTTTACTCTAAACGAGAGACTCTCTATGTGGTGGGTTCTCAACTTTTGACCGCTACAGAGGCAAACATTTCAGATAAATGTACTTAATCTAAAAATATTCAGATAAATAACAATAATTCAATATATGCTGCTCACAGCTGGACTAGATACAAATTTATTATAAATCACATTTATTACTTTTACATGGCATTACTGTTTTCAATTGTTTTATTTGTATTTATTTTGCAGTACACCCAGACACTGACCCTGGTGACAGAGTGGTACAATCGTCTCCACAGCACCATCCTGGCTGTAGAGCTGGGATTGGTCAAGGAGGAGATGGACAGGACCAGACAGCAGCTGCAGCCTGCCCTCCTAGAACTGACCTGGGCTCAGGACAACCTGTGGGATTACATCCAGACCACGAGAGACTTGGTTAAGGTACCCACGCATACATGGTTGACTACCATAAACACATAGTTTGCCAAACTTTATTATACCTGTTTTTGCATAGAAACATTGGTTCATACCATAGACTGTATAAATAAAGGTTCATACTGACATATACTAGTGTAGATGCAGCTGCTCCAATGGTAAACATTGCACCCTCCACTACCTGAGACCGATTTGTAGAAGGAATTGACCTTATATTTCACTCAAACGGGACCAAATACATGTTTTCTATTTGTGTACAGGTATTACTGCTGTTGTAATCCCTCTCTGCTGCTGTCCTCAGGACGTGTCCAGCCGTATCCAGCAGAGCAAGGCTAATGTGGAGGCCATTCAGGCTCTGATGGGAAGGTTCAGCCACCGGGCCTTCATCACCAGGAAGAGTCGGGGCTCCACCCTCCTCATCCTCTCTGACATTGAGGAAAGTGTCACCAAACAGTACGCGCTCATCACCAGCACTGGGGAGCAGATACACAAACTGCTGCAGGTAGATGGACAAGAACACACTTGGGGTGGGAGATATTACTTGTTTACCTGGGACAGGATAGTCTAGTGGTCTAGGTGTCGGCCTCCCAGTCAGAAGCCTGTGGGTTCAAGCCCCAGAGTTGGCCTACCTGTAAGCATCCTTGAGCTATATTTTTTATGTCTATGCTTTTCACAACTCCGGTTAGTGGCACTTCTTAGCAGTTGCTTACTTCGTTCACAGTGTAGAGTGGATGTTTCGCCATACATCTAGAGAGTGGTTTAATAAAGCGATGGCGGACACACCGGTGTGTGTGTCCGAGAACATTGCGAGAACATTTCGCTTCATGTATATGGATTTGCAATACATCTTGTATCGCAGAATCTTGTTGTGGGCTTCCCTCCCTGGTGGTTTCCCCCCCATAACACACACCCATGCACACACTTTCTCCTGCCTAGGAGAACCAGTCTCTGCTGGGCGCGTGTGACTCAGACTGTGCCGAGTGGCAGGCCTACACGGACTACGTGGACCGCATGGTGTTGGCAGGCTTCTGCGGTGCGGTGCGTTGCTCCCTGCAGTACTTCATGGACAACACAGACGTGGCCCAGCGCATCACGCCGCTCTTCAAGGTCCAGCTAGTGCTCAACGCCAACCGGATGACCTTTTACCCCTCGCTGGACCTCAGTCACCATGGCAACTTCTATGACACTGTGGATAGGATGGTGGCCAGCATCGCCAATGTGGCATCTTTTATACCCAGAGTAGCCAAGCATAAGCAGCTGGAGAACTACCAGGTGTTTTTTTTTTGTTATGTATTCAGACATCTAGGTTTGATTAGTAATCATTACACGCGTCTGCTTTAAGCACAAACGCTAATCCAGTTCTTCATCCTCCTTCTCTTCTAGCCGGACATAGATGAGATGGCAGATTTGTCAGAGTTGTGTCATGTTATCCGATCTCGGGCTCGCTTGGCCATCGCTGAGGTTTGTGTATGGTTTTCTTCTACATTTGGCATCCAGCGATTTACAATAAGCAGGCTCACATTTGTCGATAGTAGATGAATCGGGTCGACCCTCCATTTAAATGGAACAAGGGACATCAGCAGTCATTGGATAAGATTGATACACAAAGTGCCATATATAGACTTACATTCGTCCATTATACTGTTTGTGAGATTGTTTTATTCTTTTACAGGCCAGGGAGTACCAGGGCTCATTTTCCAGCTACCACTACCTTTGGACTGATGACAGGTCATTCTGCCTCTCTGCATTTGTTTATTTGTTGCTTTTGTGTGTTACAGAAAAATATCTTACTGTGAGATATCATTGTCCTCGAAAACCAGACAGTCTCAAATATTGAATGTCCTGCGAAATACAATTGGACAACTGCAGCAGCCATTTTGTTATCTTCACATTACCAGGTCTGAGTTTATGAGGCAGTTCCTGCTTTACGGCCATGTGCTAAGCACAGAGGAAGCCGAGCTGTACGCTGACTATGAGCTAAAGACGAACCCGCCGACCCTGGACAACTTTAAAGAGCAGGTGCTTTTCCCAAGTCATGGTCCACATGGGTTCTCACAGACCATTGTGTTGCTAAAATCGTAGCACAGCATCCTACTTTACAATACAACATGCTGTGTTGACCAAAATGGAACTATACTGAGGAAAGGTGAAGTGCCTTGCCTATGAGCACAGTTGTTATGGGAGCAGAGGGGGTGTTTATGCTGTGTCTATGGCACCAGTTTTCTATCCCCACAGAAAGTCCGGGGATTCAAACAAGCAACGTTTTGCTGACAAGCCTGTTGTGTCACTGTTTGCTATTCCCCATGCCAGATCAACCTGTTCGAGTCCCTGTACGAGCGCGTGAGCGCTCTGGAGGACACCAGAGTGTTCTGCGGCTGGCTGCAGCTGGACATCAGACCCTTCAAGCACACGCTGATGAACGTCATCAAGAAGTGGAGCTGGATGTTCAAAGAGCACCTGCTCAACCACGTCACAGAGAGGTGAGACACCTGCTCACACACTGGTTGGAGTGAGGGTGCAGCAGGTCTCAAAGTTTTGATTTTATTTTTTTTATATATACTGCAACATACTTGGTGCTTTTGACTATGAACCACTTTGTCTTGGGGGTCACGGGTCAAAAAGTTTGTACCAATAGAAATACTGCTGTATTATTCTTTTTGAATTGTTGACTAAAACACTGAATTTCTACATTCAAATCTTCATTGCAGAGAACTTGATATAGAGTTTAAATGTTTACCTATGTTTTCCCTCTCTCTCTCTCTCTCTCTCTCTCTCTCTCTCTCTCTCTCTCTCCCCAACTCGCTCCGCCCCTCTCTGTCCGTTAGCGTCAAGGACCTGTCCTCCTTTGTCCAGGACACGGCTCGCGGTCTGACTAGCAAGGTGTCAGATGGGGACTACGCAGGCCTGGTGGACATAATGGGTCACCTCATGGCCATCCGAGACAGACAGATCAGTAATGAGCAGCATTTCAAGCCTCTCAAGTCTACGGCGGAGCTGCTGAAGACCTACGGGCAGCAGCTACCAGAGAGTGTCTTTGTGCAGCTGGAGGTGTGAATGCACGAGCAAGTGACTTGCTCTGTATAGATACATACATACATGCATACATACTGTAGATAAATAACATCTAGTATCATTTTGAATTGCATCTGTTTTTAAAGAAATACAGTACAGTAATACTTTATAAGCAATATAGTGTGCTATAGTATTAAAATAAAGTAAAATAAATACAAAATAAATATTAAAATAATTAAGATATAAAGATCATTTATTTATTATATATTAATACATCCATGCTATGCTACTATACTAATATCCATGCTATTATTTACTATAGAGGTACTTGTGTAATACTCTATGTATATAAATATTCCCATCATAGCCAGTGCTACCATGCTAATATGACTCTCCAGGAGCTCCCGGAGAAGTATAACACTCTGAAGAAGGTAGCCTTCACGGTCAAGCATGAAGTGGCGTCCCTGCAGTCCAACGAAGTCTCTGTTATCCGCAGGAAGTGTGTGCGCTTTGAGGTGAGTGTGTGTAGGCTGTCGACGTGTCCGCCCCTCGCAGAGAGCTCAGTGTCTCATGTTTTAAGCTGTGTCATTTTCCTCTGTTGCATTATATATGACAGCTTTCCCCCCCCCCCACACACACACATCCACACATTCTACCTTAACACCACACTTTGGACTGAGATGAGACCAGATGGCTAGATAGCTATACAGTTCACTGCAGCCTGTGTAAAATGTAAACAAGGGAGGTTTATATAATAACATTTATTCTGTATTTATTATATTAATCATGAATGATAAATATTGTTTATTTATTTCAGGTCAAGCAGTATGAGTTCAGGGAACACTTTCGGACTGAGTCCATCTTTAAGATCAGCGTGGAGGAGCCTTATAAAATGCTTGACAAGGTGAGACGTGGACACTATGCTGCACTTTCACGTCAGCATTACTGGGGCCTTTTCTTGTCATTAAACATCTTGTCTTGTAATATTGAAGAATGAGGAGACTGGGTTCATCATTTGTATCTCTCTTTCTAATACTGAAAACACAAACAGCCCTTAGGACCATTGCAACATAATAAAGTGAATGCATAATATACCAACCGAATATCTCCATCTGCCTCCAGTCTAACAGAACAGTAGCCCATTTAGAGGCCGAAATGAAGAAGTTGCAGGATACAGCAGCTCTGTTCGAGGTCAGCTTCCCAGACTATAAGCAGCTACGACAGTGTCGCTCTGATATCATACTGGTCAAAGTGGTCTGGGACATGGTGATCTTCGTCAAGGTGCGTATTCATCGTCAGCTACTGCAGCTGTAGCCATACATTTGCTAAAGGTACAGCAAGGCACTTTGGAGAAATGAGGGAACACGTAATGTGCATTTGATTTACCAAAAGCTGACGGTGTGTAATGAGAATTCATAAAGGAAGTTCTGTTCTCTTCCAAATCCTTTTGAAAAGTGAATGAATCTAAATGATATACATGTGGACAGTGTTCCTATTCTCCTTGTTATGGTAGACCAGTATAGAGGAATGGACCAGGACCCCATGGAAGGAGATCAATGTGGAACAGATGGACATGGAGCTCAGGAGATTTGCTAAGGTACACAGCCTCATTTCAGACACGGCATTAAAACATCAACCACCTGTTTTTAGCACCTAGCCGATGCAAAAGAGGCGACTCGACAATCATTTCTGACGTTGTTTGTTTGCGACCTGCGCGTGCATGCAGGAGATGAAAACGCTGGATAAGGAGGTGCGCATGTGGAACGTCTACACCGGTCTGGAGTCCACCGTGAAGAACATGCTGACATCTCTGAGAGCCGTGAATGAGCTCCAGAACTCTGCTGTCAGGGAGCGACACTGGCAGCAGCTCATGTACACCACTGGGGTACGAGGGTTAGAGCAAGGGTTAGAGCCATCAAAAGTGCTGACCCCCATGGCCCCCCACAAGAAGGGAATGCTAGCTCATGACTGCCCAAACTGCATGCTGCATGTAGATGCCCTTGCCCAAATGCTATTTGCATGCTATTAGCAAATGCTAGCTAATATATTATCAAACAGTAAAAAATAGGAACGAGTAGAGAGGAATGCCAGCCATACAGGAAGGGCATGTGCTGTTAGAATTTTAAACCAAAATGTTTTTGTAATGCTGGTTTCGAAAGACCATTCAAGATAGAATATTACAAATCTTTTGTGCACCTTGTCACCAACCGTTGGGGGAGGTCCTTTGAGAACCCCCAAGTGGATAACAATAGATATAGGATGTCACTTCTGTCCACTGGCCCGCAGGTGAGGTTTGTGATGGGGAAAGGCACCACCCTCGGTGACCTGTTGGAGCTCCAGCTCCACCGTGTGGAAGACGAGGTCAAGAACATTGTAGACAAGGCTGTGAAAGAGTTGGGCATTGAAAAGGTAGGGTTCAAGGTTTTACTCTGATGTATTTGTTTGTTGTGCTTATCTTTAAGTTTATAATGAGTTGTGTTGTATGCAACCTAACCTAACTTAAGGTTACAACTTATATATGTTTGACTATGGTATCCTATCCTATCTTCATTTAATGTCTCAGATATTGGCAGAGATCACCCAGACATGGAGTGTAATGGATTTATCCTACGAGACTCATTCAAGTACAGGAACCCCTCTGCTCAAAGCTGATGAGAACCTGATAGAAACCCTAGAGGACAATCAGGTAAACCTGTTATCCAGGTAAACTGCAGTTGCGTTGACTTATCGTTCACTTCCTCATTTGCCTACCGGTTCTGTTTCCAAAAGTATTTGATGTGTTGCGTTATTTTCATTAAAGCATAAGCGACAAAACGCACACTAGCCTATGCATTCACACACCCATCTCTTAACCACAGATGTACAGTAGTTGTCGGCTGCTGTAATTGGAGACTTGAAGTTTCTTCGTTTTCGTTGACAAGATTAGACTTTTTTAGCACACCCAACATTATTAATGTTGTATTCTAATGTTGCTTATGCATATTGCTTGGTGTGTGTGTGTGTGTGTGTGTTTCAGGTGCAGCTGCAGAACATCCTGATGAGTAAATACGTGGAGTACTTTCAGGCGGAGGTGAGCGGCTGGCAGAAGAAGCTTATGGTGGCTGACCTGGTCATCTCCACCTGGGTGTCGGTGCAGAGGACTTGGGCCCACCTCAACAGCATCTTCACCAACAGCCACGACATCCGCTGTCAGCTGGCCAGCGACGCCGAGCGCTTCCAGGCCATACACTCTGACTTTCAGGTAACGCCTATCTGTCGCTCTGTCTTTGAATCCCTCCATCTATCCATCTCTATCCATCGTTTGCTATTACAATTACAATTAGGTCATTTAGCAGACGCTTTTATCCAAAGCGACTTACAATTACATGGTGCTATTACATGGA
>JAOEHI010054199.1:0-14277 GCA_025447815.1 Percopsis transmontana | reverse complement strand
TAGATTTGTAATTTTTTGGCACATTAATCTACACCCGATAACCCATAATGACAAAGTTAAAACGCGTTTTCAGAGATTTTTGAAAATGTAATAAAAATCTAAAACTGAAATCTCTCATTTAAACAAGTATTCATTCCTTTTGCTGTGGCACTCTAAAGTGCGGTCAGGGGTACGGTCCCGTTTGCTTTAATTATCCTTGAGATGTTCCTGGAACTTGATTGGAGTCCATTTGTGGCCAATGGAATTGATTGGACATCGTTTACAAAGGCAATTTACAAAATGGCAATTTTATCCATTTAAAATTAAATCTACAACAATGAAATCTGTGAAAAACGAAGGGGTCTGAATACTTTCTGAATCCATATAATAGGGGTGTCCCTGACTAAGAATTTACATAGTCGAATCGGATCTTGCCTATAGTCGATTCATGGTTTGTTTTTTTTGCTCATTGATCCATATAAATTATGTGTGGGGGGGGTGACTGGCCGACTAGTTTTTTATACATTTTATACATAAGAGGAAAGGTCGATAATAAACAGCAACAACACTGCATAACCCTCATTACGAGAGTAGCTACAGACACCAATTGAATGTGTTACAATTCAGAACTTCCTCACAGAAACCGCAATCATAACATGCCATGCCAGGTTTCTCCACTTGAGACAGACAAAAGGTCAGTCTGCAGGCCCAAACTAAGCCCTAGGCTGCGCTGGACTGACAATGGGTCTACTCCTTATTATAGATCCTTCAGATCTTTGGCTCGATCATCAGGAGAAAATGCTTAAATCACTGACCTACTGTTGGAGGCCATTTTATGTAGCCTAATGCTTCATCTCTTTTGTATTTTTCAGGATGTTAAAGTCTATCATCGACAAAAAGTCTTCATAATCAACTGTTTTCACACCATATTCCTTATCTTCATGCAGGGCTGTTATACTTAGACAATATATGGCCACTGCAGAGAAATGACTGTTGCCGAATATGTGGACCTTCATTTGGTACTTGGTAACAGCCTTGTCAAGGTCTATTGTCACTGCAGGAACTCAGGCCACTTCCCAGGTAGTGTGTTTACAGCTACCTGTTTACAGCTACCTGTTTACAGCCCATAATTGGCCCATTAAGCCTTTCTGTTTCCATTGTAGCAATGGAACTACGGACATAATACGGGCCGATAATTATATATTTCTCCAGCAGCAGCATGCAAGCACCAACATTAGAATGTTAAACCAGAGATTTTCCAATGTTAACCAACAATAACGTTAGGATTACCTCAAGTTGAAAGCTGAATGTTGCTCTGAAATTGCTAAAAATTAAATGACTTGTTGGATTCCCAGCCAGAAGGTCGTGGGTTTGAGCCCCAGAGTTGGCCTACCTGTAAGCATCCTTGAGCAAGATGCCTAACCCCCATCTGCTCCATGTAATAGCATCATGTAATTGTAAGTCGCTTTGGATAACAGCGTCTGTAAAATCACCTAATTGTAATTGTAAAATATGGCAGCTGTAATTACTTGATTACTTGAAATGAATACTCTGGTGCCCCACTCACGTTGTGATTAACCAATAAGCACTGGGCCCTGTCCAGCAGTTTTTTAGGGCCGCTCAGAAGTACCTACCCTCAAGTAGGTACTTCTTTCGGCCCCAAAAACGGCCAGAAAGAGTTCCTACAGGGTTTGTTCCTGCAGTGGAACACTGCCTTTTGTCTTCAAACCACAGGAACTTAAGGAAGGCGCGGTGATCCTCACGGACAATGAGGCAGTAAAACATTTGTTTTATACCCACCATCACTTCAATTCGGGCCCACTCAGGAGGTCCTTGTTGAGACTCATGCTTGGAGTCGAACACTCGAATCTAGTTTGGTTTCTGTAATTGCCATGGGTCGCATCATTCAGCAACATGTAGTGAGAATGTACTATATTAGCGGTGTAAGGAAATATCAATACACTTGAGTATCGCGATATTGCGTTGTGATATTTTTTTATATAGTTTTTTATAATAGTTAACAGGCAAAGATTCGTGGCTGACAGTGGTGCATTTTGTGTTATGTTAAAACCCCAGATTGCTAGATAGTATTGTTGTAATCAATTTTCAGCTATTTGCCTCTTCAACTCCAACGTAACATCGTAAACAGAGACAGGGCGTAGGGGTGGACAGTATAGAAACTACACCGGTATGAATTTTCCTTACGGTATGGATTTTGACCTTACCGTGCTGACTGGTAGAGCCCTCAGAGGCAGAAATGCACTAAACGTGCCTAGTCTGCCAGACATGCCCTAAGACATACAGCAAAAAGGCATAGCATAGCTTGAAACTACAAACTATCAAGATCATAGCTGTGTGGAAATTCTTTAAATTGGAAACTCAAAGAAGCCCAGAAGCTACCTTTAAAGCAAAGCTTATTCAGACAAAGAAAGCACCAAGGCAGCTTTCACAGGTGAGTGCCTTTAAAAGACGAGAGAAATTTAGTCGAGACAGCAATAAGGCGAGGAAAATAATTTAATTGATCTCTTTGGATGACCAGCCAATTTCGGCGGTAGAGAAGGTAGGCTTTCGCCGGCTTTTGGAGCCAATGTATGTCCTACACTCCTGAGTCCCGACACTATATTGCAGATGCGGCTATACCAGAACTTTACCAGGTTCGCAATCACCTACGAGTTTGTAGCGGAAGCTTTAATAATGTTAGTAATACAGTTAAGAGTAATGGCTATTTCAGTGCTTTACCCCTTCATAAGTATTTCAATTACCTCATTTAGCAGACGCTTTTATCCAAACTTTCAATTACATGCTGCCATTACATGGAGCAGATAGGGGTTAGGCATCTTGCTCAAGGATGCTTACAGGTAGGCCAACTCTAGGGCACGAACCCACAACCTTCCGGCTGGGAGTCCAACACCTAGACCACTAGACTATCCTGCCCTCTCCCCTGCATTTATATTGAAATTTTAAGAAAAATTAATATACTGTGATATATACCGTTACTATCCACGCTTAAAATTATAGCGTGATTTACATTTGAGGCCATACCACCCAGCCCTAACATAGCATTGCTATGACAGTTTTCCTAAAATTAGATTTTAAATATCGCAATATATCACCTCTCTTACATAATCGCAATGTATTGAATCGTAACCCCTGTATCATGATAAGCATCGCCAGATTCTTGACAATACAATGCCCTAATCCATATGTGCCGTTCCAAGAGTCTCCCAGTACAGTCTCAAGAGCATGGAGGAGAACTCACTGCCAAAAGATGTCGAGGACTGCACAGGCTCTAATGGCTTTCAACCTATGACTTACTGGATAGACTGACCAGGAGGATTTTAGAGCACGATCTAAAGCTTACTATATTTCTGCAGATTACAGTACACTTGGACGTTACTGAAGTGGCATAATCCTGTTGTTCCCTGCCTTGACCTTTAGCCGTTGTGGGGCTCTCTGCTTTCCAAGGTGCTGTCCCCGGATGTAAAGCGAATGGGTGTTTGTCAGGTTTCTGAACACTGCACAAGCTTATCACAGTCTTTTTGTAGATGACTGGTTGAGGCACAGCTTTCGAAAGAAAATGTTTTGTCTTTAGTGGTTTGCTCCTACAGCTGAGACATTTTCTCAATGGATGTGGCTTATTGTGCAGCAGACACTGTTTGTCTGGATCCATTACAGTTTTGCCTGAGGAGCGTACTGAGCTGCCGGTGGACTCTGTTGAGACATCAGTTCCCCTTACAGCCTCCTGATGCTTGGCTTTATGGGTCTCTCTGGCCTAAGGGTGCTGGGGCTACTGGAATTTAAACAGCCGTAGCTTGGGTCGCTAGGTTTTGGCCTGCTCACACATAAACCTCACAAAGACAGAGAATGGTGGGTAAGGGACACAATAGTCTTCTTTGTAACATGACCCCAGAAAGATCCACCGCTCTTGCATGTAGTATGGGAGCTTTTGGACAATAGGAATGACTCTACAAGCTGTATTAAGTTAGGTAAGGTATGTGCCCATTTGCTCTAGAGGCTTCAAGCTCTAAGCTAATATGCCCAAACTCTTTGAGTCTCTGAAGTCTCTTTCGTAATTTTTCGTTCGTAATTTTTGGTTAGTGTGGGCGTGGTTTGGCTCTGATGCGTGTGAGAGGGAACGTGTGGGGGCGTGGTTCACGGGACTGGGGGACAGGTGTGGGCAGTCAGTAATCACCTGTCCCTCCTTTTAAACAGTAAATGAACACAGCTGGGGGGGAAGCTTCGGGGTTGGAGTAAACGAGCAGAGAGCGACCACGCGGGAGCTCTCTGGAACACAGACCGTCACAGGCAGTGTTAAGTCCTGTGTGTTATTTGTACCAATAAACCGTGCGACGCATGATTCAAACAAGAACCATACCGTGTGGACAGTGTTTGTGTGCCACAGTTAGTCTTCAACCTTTTTCTGGAGTGCATTTTATATAACGTTGGGAGAGCCATAGCAGTCTTTCAGACGCTGCCACAGCATGTCTAACCCATTGCGTGCATTGTAGATGTCCGTAGCTCAGATTCTTTTAGCCTGTTCAGCTGACGGCTTGAGTAGTGCAAGCTCTTCGAGTTCACCATATCATGTCTCGATGCAGTTACTTCCAATATAAGACTAGTCAGAGTAGCGAGAGCTGCTTTGTGCATGTAGCTGTGGAACACTGCAAGCGTCTCTCTAGGATTTCATCCTTGAGGTTTGCTTCTGTTTGTTTAAACATGATGAGAGAGTTAGGCAACTGAACACAGCTTTCACTATGGCACCATACAATTGGCACCATACAATTGGCATGTGCACACAACCCTACAGGTCTCATCAGGATTTCCCAGTGTCACAGCAAAACAATCACCAGGACCACTAATTTAAAACATAAGCAAATGGAAACCCAATGTTATATTTAACTAGGCCTTTCCAAGTGCACAACCTGTTCTAATGAAAGTTATATTTCAAAACCACCATGGGCAAAATACATAGTAAATCATGCCCTAAAAAACTGTTACAGGAAAACCATTCCAACCATCACAGAACGCCTAAATAACATAAAATATGTAATATTAGGTCCTCAAAGTCCAGCTCTTTTACCAGCCGACTCTTCCTCTAACCCGCAAGAGGACTAGACCACCTGCTGACATTTATTTCTGTCAGAAAATGTGTCACGCTCCAGGAGGAGACGATGAATTGTGATAGTGACAGTGTTTGTAACTCAAGTACAATATAAAATGAACAAAAAAAATAAAATAAAAAAAATGTAGGTTACTTGCCCGAAAAAAATTCAGCCAACAAAACGAAATGTGAAAAGTACACATTCCTCAAAAAAAACTCACATGCGGCACATCAGGTTGGTCTTACCAATCTACAGTAGCACAACCTAGTCCATATCAGGACAGGAGGGACAAATGATTTAAAGGGGTTAATAAAAGGGAGGCAGTATACTTAGTAGATGAAAGTGGAAAATTTTGTTGACTTACATATTTTCCCTTGACCTCTGTAGCCACTTGCTGAAAGATTGGCTTCATTCTTTTGCACACACTGCACCCTGCCCGCAAATCCCAAAAGAAAATCGCAGGTTATTACTGAGAAACTCAATGGCCTCATCATTCCGACCTCATCAAAACAAGTAACAAAAGATTCTCCGTCACTCTTCAGAGCAGCTTTGCTGGAACAGGTGGCATCTATTGTGAGAGAGGTTATGTATTGAAAACCAATGCATATTCGATAAAAAATAATTTATTATTGAACACTATAAAACAAATGCAGTTAAATTTGTTTATAAAACAGACAAACTGCTTCCAGTAAGAGAATAATGCATGATAGAATGCATTAGATTACAATGAAGACAAATAGAGAGACTCTCTATTTTGTGTTTTACGGAATCGTGGCCGAGTGGATTTACTAGGCTATATTTCAATGCACCAACCTCAAAAAATCAAATGCCTAATGTTCAAATGGATACTCACTGTAGTGAAGTAAACCTGATTGTGTGTGGACTGAATTTATTTCTGTTATTTTTTACTTTATTTGATTTAAGGGACGCACATTGTCTCTCTTGAGGAACAAGCTCCATGAATATCAGAGTAATGAATATAGAAGGAAGCAGTGCATAAAGATGTCTTTGTCAATAAGTTAATTAAATGATGTCAAGCAAGTGTACATTGTGTTTCTCTCTTTATTCACAGTTCAGTTAGAAATGGCTTTACCGTTCTTGGATGTACTGTACCTCTCTTATTCCTGTCTTTCATTTACCTGGTTGTTTAGTCATTTGGCTATGATGAAGACATGACTTCAATGATATTCAATTATTTATTTGAACACCTTTTTACCATCAGCATGAGCAATTTCACACAATTCCCCAATGAAAATTGCAAACTTACAGTATCTCACAAAAGTGAGTACACCCCTCACATTTTTACGAATATTTGATTATATCTTTACATGTGACAACACTGAAGAAATTACACTTTGCTAAAATGTAAAGTAGTGAGTGTACAGCTTGTATAACAGTGAAAATTTGCTGTCCCCTTAAAATAACTCAACACACAGCCATTAATGTCTAAACTGGGCCCAATTAGCCATTTTCCCTCCCCGGTGTCATGACTCGTTAGTGTTACAAGGTCTCAAGTGTGAATGGGGAGCAGGTGCCTGTCAGTGCTCAGACCATACGCCGCACACTGCATCAACTTGGTCTGCATGGCTGTCGTCCCAGAAGGAAGCCTCATCTAAAGATGATGCACAAGAAAGCCCGCGAACAGTTTGCTGAAGACAAGCAGACTAAGGACATGGATTACTGGAACCATGTCTTGTGTTCTGATGAGACCAAGATAAACTTATTTGGTTCAGATGGTGTCAAGCGTGTGCGGTGGCAACCAGGTACAAAGACAAGTGTGTCTTGCCTACAGTCAAGCATGGTGGTGGGAGTGTCATGGTCTGGGTCTGCATGAGTGCTGCCGGCACTGGGGAGCTACAGTTCATTGAGGGAACCATGAATGTACTGTGACATACTGAAGCAGAGCATGATCCTCTCCCTTTCGGATGACCACTGCCTTGCTAAAGAAGCTGAGGGTAAAGGTGATGGACTGGCCAAGCATGTCTCCAGACCTAAACCCTATTGAGCATCTGTGGGGCATCCTCAAACGGAAGGTGGAGGAGTGCAAGGTCTCTAACATCCACCAGCTCCGTGATGTCGTCATGGAGGAGTGGAAGAGGACTCCAGTGGCAACCTGTGAAGCTCTGGTGAACTCCATCCCCAAGAGGGTTTGGGCAGTGGTAGAAAATAATTGTGGCCGCACAAAATATTGACACTTTGGGTCCAATTTGGACATTTTCACTTAGGGTTGTATTCGCTTTTGTTACCAGCAGTTTAAACATTAATGGCTGTGTTGTGTTATTTTGAAGGGACAGAAAATATACACCGTTATACAAGCTGTACACTCACTACTTTACATTTTAGCAAAGTGTAATTTCTTCAGTGTTGTTGTTCTGTGAGATACTGTATGTAGATGAATCCCCTTTTTAGCGTTGCCCTTAAAACTGTTAAGCATGCTTCAGGGATAGAAAAGGTTGTGAAAACGGAGCCCCGTGTGTGTTGCAAAGTCAAAAATGTTTATCGCCCAGGTAAAAGCATCCCCACAGAGTGACAACATTGTGTTGTGGGAATGCTGGTTAGGGTTCAAGGGCAAGATGGACTGTGCTAAATGAAAGAGAAAAACAATTTGTTTTATGTCTTGGGCCTGTAACAAAACCTTTCACCAGGAGAATAAATCATTACCAAACCATTTCAAAGACTTACATGGAGCGTAGAACATCATAAGCACTGGCCTCTCTTCTCTTCTTAACAGCTTCCTGAAGTCCTGAAGTGGCACATAGAGAAAGAGATCAGGTCGTAAATAATAACTGAACATTAATAACAAAATGCCCCTGAATTGGCGTGAAAGGATCAACCCATGTTATTTGACCCAGGTCTGTGACCCAGGTCACAACCTGGGTTTTACCTTGACAGAGACTGCTTGGCTTATTCTCCGTCACATTTTATTATGCAACTTAATAAATAAAAGTAATCACAAAAAGGATGGCCAGACCAGACAAGTTGTCTGGTGTAAACAAACCTTGAAAAATAGGCCTTGCACATGCAATATATTGTGTCCGACACAGGCTGTGTGTGAAAGGGATATTAAAGTGAGTGCAATCTGCCTCACCTTCTCTATTTAAGAAGAGGTGTAGAATATGAAGAATTATATACAGTAAAATCTAGACAATACTCAACAGCAGATAAACCTCTTGGTAACACTTTATACTAATGTAAATTAATAAATGCTTAATAAGTCAACTGTATACACTGTGTGTCAATCTTTAGTATTGTGGTAATATTGTGGCCAACTCAATGCAACAGTAAGACACAATCTTGTATTTAGTCATTTAATTTGGGAATTTTACCATTTATTTCCATGCATAAATATACAGTAAAGCTAATAACTCATTCATGACACATGACCTAACGCAATTATAAAGTAGCCAACTTTTAAACCCAGTTCTGGTTAGTTCTTCAAATAAACAGCAGAATATTCATGGAGCTTGTTCTTGTCGACATCTTGCAAGCCCTTCATGAGTAGTAAATGGACATACCTACAGTGCTAGAGATCAAATGTGAGTCCTAATGTTTGTATATTTATGTGCTGCGAGTTTTATATGCATGTCTATAGGACTTTCTAGTTGGTACGTTTTTTTTATTATTATTGTAAGCCTGACTTGTGTCACAAGGATAACACATTTCAGCAGGACAGGAGAGTACACATGGACAAGTGTGCTTATGTACATTTTGACACTGCATGTGCAGTAAATACGTCTTTACATTTACAGTAGTCACCTCAAAGACCAGAAGGCTATGAAGACGCTGTTCAACTTACTTTCTCCGTCTCTATGTGGACCACATCTTTCGCTTCAGGGTTCTCCTCCCATAATGGGGGCCCAGAGGGGTCTTTGAGAAATGCTACAATGGACTGCAAAAAAAGAAAGTATGGAGGATGAAAAATTATTAAAGTGACATTATGTCTGTACCTCATAGTGCCTGGACAACTGGTCAAGACATGTCTCCCGCCTTGACTAGTGCACACTTCTGGCTGGGTCACCTGTCTCTTACCTCACAATTGCAATAAATCCAGAACCCTAGTGGAGGATCATGTGGTGCCATAAAGGGTATGTGTGAATGGACCCTTTTCAGCAAAGCGTCATTGCAGAGTAATTCATATGACTGTTTAATTTAGGCTCATCAACAAGCAAAAATTTCAATAGTATATCCAATGCTTGCTAATTGGCATTCAAATCAAAGTACCCCTTATTCATATTATTAGCTACTGCTGTGTTTACACATCTGTAAAAAAGGTCCATTAATTTAGCAATTAATGCACCCAGTAACACTGTAAGTCACTGGCAAGACAAAACTGTATACAATTACAAAAGGGAAGCAATATGTAACTTGTGGACATTGTTTACATCTCCTTCACAACATTGTTGTTTTGGTTCTGCAAGGAGAGAACGAGTTTCCTGACACAGTCATGAAGGTGAATTTACTACACATCTTTTCAAGGAGATTAAAGACTATGCTCCTCTCTGGGTCCACCTGGCATGCTTCTTCACTGACTTCACTGCCTCATAAGGTTCGTCAGTTCATAAATGCAGGTAGAGAAAAAAAATGCCCCACACCATTCTTTATGTTAATACAGTATTGCATCTTCTGGGCAAACCCCCACCCATTCTCTAAGCCTCCCCTTGTTTGCTTGCATTAAAAAACAACTCATGTAGCTCATGACTGATAAGGTCACCTGTTCTTACTGAAGATTTTGCTGCAGATGACTGATGTTAAAATTATATTTACTGCTTTGCATAAACGTTTGCGTGAATACGAGAAAAATAAACGATCAAAAACTAGCTGGTAAAAGAAGTGACTTACAATCATCTTGTAAACAAAGTAAACTCTGGTGTGATTTACTCTAGCCTATCTGTTCTGAATTTAGAGCAAGCAACCATAAAGAATGACAGATGGCTGCTCATACAAACTCAAATCTTCAATCATTACGTTGTTGTTGACCAATTTTAAGGGTATTGGCAAGTTACCTTCATAACCAGACATGCACTACTGTGCAAGAAGCCAAATGTTGCATCTGCAGAGCAGCTGCTGGACAGCTGCTGTTTAAAGCTACAATCTCAAGACTCTGAGTTTAGCACTGTGTTTAGTTCAATACCAAACAATATCTTATGTGTGATGTCAGGACAGCATGCGTGGGCAACACCTGCTAGGTTTACATTTTCTGTGTACTTTAGGAGAACCTACGTATCATGTGTCCAGTGATAATTGATTAACATGAAAATTATATGTACCAATCGACAACTTTGCAGCCGAGTAGAAAATATTCCTTTAATGTGATTTCTCTTGTTTACGTCAATTTTCTACTTAGCCATACATTTTAGAACATCCTGATTATATATAATACGGATGTTTTGTAATGATCTAGGACAGTGTTTTCAACTGGTGGGTGCCGACTGAAAAGTGGGTCGCGAGCAGGTGTGAAGTTAGTAGAAACCCAAATTATTTTTGGGTTGTGACATAATGACAAATGTAGGGTCCTGAGAACCACTGGTATAGGGGAAAGTAAGTGATAAATTACAGTTGTGATGATATGTAAAACTATTTAAATGAGTGAATGTGCTGCTGGATACTCTGTATACTTACTTTAAATGTTGTGGGCCTGCTGTACTCTTGGTGGAATGTCCCATCTCTGAAAGACACAACAGGCAAATGTAAATGCACTTTGTGTGTGACACATCCACATATGCTGTGTCTAACATGAACGTACATAATGATAAATAACTATGGGGAAAGGAAAAATTTACTCTATGCAGAGCATGTACACTTACATACTGAAGACCGTACTAGAAATTAAGAGACAGGTGTGATAAGGAGGCCGGCCCCAAAAATTTAAGTTTAAGGGAGAGATATACCAGGAGATAGGAGGGAAGTCGGCTGAATGAGGAAGACGCCGGCCTTCAAATAAATTAATGCAAACGACTGCCTGACTGGGCTAGACGCAGGGATTTTGGGAGGATTGTACTTTTACCTGGAGTGCATTGGATTACCTTTTCTTTTCTGATTATGTGGGGGATCAAATTGCCCAGAGAAAGGAGTAAAGCGAAGACGTCTAAACCTGCGGTGAGCTCGCTCTCAGTTGTTTGGTCGGGGTACAGGTTGGAGAACTGTCGCCAAATGGGTGGATCGGCACATTCAGCACAATAACATACAATCCACACTTAGAACAATAACCCGCAGCGGCCAGCACCCAGGGCATGCGCTCCTGCACACCCACACACATACTCTCAACGCCCTTACACACGCCACATCCAGAACACATGGAAAGTGTAACTGGTGTAGTTAACTGAAAGGGTGTGGGATTGTTATTATCAATGATTGGTGTTTTGCGTTTGGCATTGGAGCAAGAGGTTTGTGTCTTTATTTTGTTGTGTGGAATTGAATGGTAAACTGCTATATATGGATGATACGAAAAAATAAGAATACAAATGATCCTGTTGATTCTTTTCGCAGTACCGCATTTTAGGTAACTCTAGGGTGCTTATTACAGGTGTGGAAACAATTCTACTCTGAACACAAAATTTTCTTCTAGAAAAGTGTGTGACAGACACCAGAGCTAATGGTTACTCACTTGTAGTGCAGGAGGTCAGCTCCCCCACCTTTAGATCCTGGGTCTATCTTCACTTTCTTGCAGAGTTTACGGCCCTCCAGATCTCTGAGACAGAAAGCGAGACTGTTATATGTGAATGCATACAAAATGTTGTTTTACCTTTACAACTCCCTGTTAAGAACTTTTGCAGAGGCAATGACAATTACAGGTCGTACCATATTTAGCATACAACAACATAACAGCTCATTTCAGTGACTAAAATGGCCATGCTTTGTGTTACGAGAAACATGTATTGTACCTCAAATCCAACCTATTCCACAATTTCGTATTTCGTAATGTCCTAGGAGCATTTGCATTGCTTTTGAGAGAGATAAATCGAAAGTCACAAAAAGCGGTACACCATGCTCAAATCAAATAGAAACAAGGATGGCATTCTGAACGGAGGTTTATAGCAATAAACCTCTCCAAACACAGCACCCTTTTAAAAAAAAAAAAAAGGTGCAAGGCAGTGTTATTTGCGTTATACATGTCCTTTAAATTTCTACATAATTTGAGCATTTTACCATTTTGTGTGGCAGTGCTGTGTACTCCTATGTGGACAAATACGTTTCAGGTAATAAAAATATGTCTAGAACAACCGTTTTCAAACTTTTTGAGCCTTGAACCCCAAAAATAATTGAATATGAACTATTTATTTTTGTCACGATTGGCGTGCCCAAAACCCGTGCACACCCTGTACCTCCCGTCTTGGCTCTCATTGACTATTTATGTAATGTAAATGTACAAATTGTAAGTGGCTTTGGATAAAATGCTGTAATGGAAATGTATATACGGGCTTTTATTTAAAGACAGAAAACAATGACCGACAGTCGAGCTCGCCAGTAGGTTGCAGCAGCCCAGACAGCGACTAGGACAGGGATGCTCGTTTTCCTCGAGCCGTCGTATGAGGAGCTGGATCAGGAGGTATAGGGCCAAGCCTAGAGGAAGCCTGGGGGCCAAAAACAGCATGCTCGTCACCAAAGGCGCGCTTGCGGTGCTTCACCAATCGACGCCACACCGCTTAGCTTGGGAATCGTCTTGCTGGGCGGGCCGGAGGATGACGAGGACCTCGTAGACTCCTATGCGCCCTATAGGGAGGTGCGGCTGGTGGCTCGACAGAGGCCTTCTGTAAGAGATGGGTTTTGCCAGTTTCCCACCGTGCAAGCCCCACTTACTGGTGTTACATCAGCCTTCTGCCACGGAGCTTCCGCCGGTCGGCGAGCGTAAAGGTATCCGCCTCAAACCCTGGAGCCACAGACTGTGAGTAATCTCAACGCACCTCCGCCCCAGGAGCCACTCAGGGCCTGCGTGCACCAGCCAGGAGTCGCAGACGGTCCGCGAGCACAGTGCACCGCCTCGCTGTCGCCTACCCGGGAGCCGCCACCGGTTGGTGCACCAGATGCCTCTCCCACCAGCGGTCCAGGCAACCGTCCCTGATCCGGCCGCCTGAGGGTCCCAGCTTCCGTCCGTCCCTGGTCCCCGGGAGAGGGTCCTGCTCACGTAAAGGCGCGCCTTTGGGGTGTGGGGGGCCGTACCCAGGCCCATGCACGCCCTGTACCTCCCGTCCTGGCTACGCACCTGTATGGGATGATTCCCACACAGGTGCATCTCATTGAGGGGCTTAAATTTAAGATCTCCGTTGTTTTCTTGTACATGCTCTACAGATACGCTGTGTTCTACTTTTGCTTTAAATGTTACGCTTCAAGCATTTACTGCTTCCACGCCTGCCTGTGTTCTTCCTCCGGCTCGCACAGACTCCCGCCACACCTAGACGCATCTTCAGAAAACCTTCGTGTCGCCACCCGTTCTTCAGAAAACCTATGGGTGACGTCACGAAGGGTTTGTCCACTTATTTATACAGTCTATAATTTAGTCTTGTGTTATAAATCCAGCGCGCCTGTGTGCTTTCGGCAATCCCTAAAAGCCAAAACTCAGGCCGAAGTAAACAGGACCATATTGGAGAGGTCGGGCTCTTTAAAGTATACTATATGCTTTAAAAAAAAATATATATATATACACACATACACACACATTCCTATTATATATATTCCTTATTAACCACTCCTCAAACACTCATGAGTTTCATTAGACTACAGCATTTCCGAATTTTCCGAAAATACAGTGATATTTTAAGTATTCATTTATTGTGTGACTATGAATTATATACTGCTGTATAGGTAAAAAATTTGGTAAAAACAAATGCAAACGTTCCCGTTGATTATTTTCGCTGTAGCCAACCGCTTTTTAGGTAATTTGAGGACGGTTGTTTCAGAATTGGTAGTCGGTACGGGGACGTATATTGTGGTTTTCCATGCTGTGTTTATTTATTAAAAAAATTTAAAAAAATAAAAACATGGAGGGAAATTTAATGGATCTAATGGATGAAGACCAAACTTCCCCCCTTCGAGTCCAGTTAGAACCCCTTTTAGAACCGGGCCTGGAAGAGGGGACTCAACCTCCACCCATTCAGTCAACTTTAATAACGCCATGGTCATAATAATGAACGCCTGGTCACTTTGTCACTCTGAAAAATCTGGTGGGCCAAATAACATCACTAAATAACTGAACTATATA
>JAOEHI010054198.1:0-14279 GCA_025447815.1 Percopsis transmontana | reverse complement strand
ACACACACACACACACACACACACACACACACACACACACACACACACACACACACACACACACACACACAAGCAGCGAATCCGTTTTAATTGACTGTTCAGCATTCTTCAGGAAGTGGCCTTAATTACCTGTCTTTGTCCTACCTCAACATATTGACAACCATAAATCTTTTCAATGTCGGATAAGCGGACTCCCTGGGTTACCATGGTGAGAAGTTCCAATGATGAGCTGGATCTGCCACCGGGGAACCACTCAGCTCCCAGGAACAGACTGAGCCGACATCTGAGATGAATCTTTCGGCACTCCATTCCGCATATCTCTATTTAATGATATTATATTTCATTTCCTGAGCAAAGAAAACACCATTACCCGACGCAGTGAGTCGTACCAAGCCATTCTGTAACAGATTTCGGGCCTCCTCGGTGGTATAGTAATTGAATTACACTCGCTTAGTGACGCAAAGTTTTGAAGATGATTGTATTCTGTGTTGCATTTGTTCCTTCAATGGGAAATACTGAGCCGATCTTCTGTTCACAATTCACCCCCCCCAGCCAACACAGCTCTTTACCCCTCCCGCTACAGCTACCACAGACAGTTGGGTTTCAAAATAGTAAGCTGGGGCAGAAATGTAGGGTGCATTGTAGTGCAATCAAAGAGCGTACCTTAAAATGGAACTATGGGGCTTTCATTAATCAAGACTGTGTTCTTATAGAACTGCATTGGCACCGCAAAACTCTTTGCCCTTTAAATGGGTTTGATAGTCAACTCTTGTTGTTTTAATTAACAGGGAATCCATGGAAGGCTGGCTACCACAGATTAAACTATGCTTTATAAATTAGCATACAGGGCAAGATGGGCCACTCACAATGTCCAAAGTGCGGCTAACGATGCCATTCCATAGAGAAGCCACCAGTAAACGGTTTCAGAGCAGCACTTAGGTTCATTTCTGATGATCGCCCATGCCTCAGCCCATATTGACAGCCTCGGAAAATCCATCTCTCTGGTAACTGTGTTTAAGTGCACTAAGGGCCATTGGGGGTTTTGAAAAGCGTGCCTGCTTGTTTGGACCACAGATTGAAAAGCGGTTATCGTTTCAATGGGAACGATATGCTTATGGGGGAGAGAGGACACAGAGGTCAGCAGAAGTGGATTAAGTGCCCCCTCGGGCCCAAACACATGGCCATTCAAAAGGCCTCATAGGGAGACAAGGGGGAATTGATTTGAGCTTTATTCCTGGTCAGATGCAAGGCCATGCATGCGGATGGCCCAGTAGTGAACCTGTCTACTCAAATTAGTGGACCATTGAGAAGATGCAGCCACATGTAAATGGCTAGTCACACTCTATGATTTCTCTGACCTCAATAACACCTGCAAACATATAGAGGTCATCTGCTGGTTCTTCTTTTTGACAGATTAGATTATTATTGTGATAAATGTACTGTCTTACTGTACATATAGGTATTCATGGACTTTTGAATGTTCAGAATATTTTCTGTTTATTTATTTTCTTTATATTTCTTTTTGATAGCATCAACAATGCATCCCTCTAAACAAAATGGATATTTCTACACTTTTTATTTTGCTCTAAATTTCACTAATCCAAGTTCTCAACAGTCACAGCTTTGTATTGTCTACCTAACATCACACCTATAGGTCTTTGTCTATATGTGGTGCTCTTGCCCGACATTATATATAAAGTTACGTCAGATAACTTGTGGAGATACTGAGACGACCAGCATTTTTAAAATACTGTTTATTTCTGTCCGGATTTTAGGTTAAATCTCCTGTCTAACAAATGTCATATTAAGTACAGCATTCAAGGGCTACTGGTGTTGTTTAATTTACCTGCTAATACTCGTGAGCTTGTAGGCTCAAGATTTGTTGTAGTGTAGTTGATCCAAATCAATCCTCAGTAAATCCTGTAGTAAAAATAGGAAGCAATCTTTTTTTTTTTTTCTTTTAGAGATCCGTTCACTTGTCTTTCCTCCTCAGCGACACCATTGCCAAGTCAAAGTGGCAACTGATCCACACACTGATTATGGCCTATTTAAAAAAATATTTGTCTCAAGACAATCAATAAAACAATGAAAGCTAGCCATGATAAATCAGAACCAATATCTAGAGGAAAGAACAAATTATAAGGTCGAAGCGTGCGAAGCGTGCGAAGCGTGCGAAGCGTGCGAACCACATAACCAAATAGTGCGTGAGGCATTGGTACAGAAAAGAGGTTTGTACCATCGCCTTAGTGACATGGGCCCCAGGGTTTTACCGGCTACCAAGCTGCAGTCACCCACAGAGCCGTGTGCTTATTTTCTCTGCCCCTTTCCTTGACCATATGGAACATGGGGGTCACAGGGACGCGGTGTATCACTAATCTTTATGTGCGCATATTTTTGGCGCCACTTAGTGTATGTTATTTTATAGTGCACACAGGCGTACATGTGTTTACTTCCTGTTTCGCGAGACGCTCCCAATCTCCTCACAAGTGCCTATGGATTTGGCAACAGGGTGCGCTCATTTTGTCAACATTTGCACTTTCCCGCCAGCCAGTGTGCCTTTTATCAGCTCCACCAGTGTGGATGCTACAAGCAGCTCGGCCTTCCCATTCAACTGATGCAGACTATGCCATGTTCACGTTATCTGAAAGTGGCAGAGTGTAGTTGGATGTCATTGTGGCCTCAAGGTGCAGGCCTACACATACGACCCTCCCCGTTAACACACAGACACTGCATGGGACTTGACACTGCGTGCGATTGCGTGCCTCCGATTTGGCATTAAACCACAACGGTGGTGCGGCTTTTGCTAAAAGTAGTTCCTCTCAAACGAGACAGTTTGGAGATTGGAGGCAAAACACGAACTCTGCTCATGTACTGTAGATTTATACACCCTGTTCGGAATACCAGGTTTTGAATCATTTTAATTTATACGAGAAAACCAGTTTCCTATTACGTTAGAAGCCAGGCAATGGCAATCCAGTGGGTAGCAGTGATGAAAGTGGAAGCAAAAGCTCTAAGGATGAATGTTAAAGAGGTCAGAGACACTCTATAGGCACAAGATGATAAAGTGGCCTCTCCCCATTGTAGCCGGGCTGATCAGGGGTCAGCTTGTCAGGGTTTAACGTACTGCCACAGTAACAACCTCTCTCCTTTAATCACCTTATTAGTCCACCCATCATAAAGCCTCAATGACACCTCTGCAAGCAGATTAATCTATGGATTTGATTCATTCGTGTTCATTCATCATAACTGTCCGTTTTTCCGTATGTGATCAATATGCCCCCCTTTAGCACTTTAGACAGCTGGACCTCCCGAGGCGCACGGCCGTGCTGTGAAAAGGAGCCCGCGATAATGGGAACGCTCGCCTGGACCAAAGGGTTGAACCATCAATCACGCCCCCCTCGAAGCGCATATCAGTACAGCGCTGGCGTATCGGCCGAAGGAATCAGCCAGCGAGTCAGCCAACCGCTCCCCTTCAACTCTTTCAGTATCGCGTTAGCGTTTGCTGGACGCACGCGAGTTGGCTTCAGCCCTCCTTCCCGCTGCCTCGCTGTAGTGTAAATTACCAGACGCAGGTTTTTATGTAGAAAAAAAAGCCTTTGGAACAGTGTGGTCCTTCCCTGCTAGCTATGCTAGCTTCCTCTCAGTCTTGGTCATACATGCATGAGGGCCTGCTCCAGAGATGCATCTGGTAAACATTATGACAGTAATGCTATCTTTGTAAAGGTAAGGAAGCGTTACAGGTTCAATTGGTGTATGCTAAATATGGCCCCCTTCCATCTTGAACTTTATCAGCATATTCTTTTTAGGGCTGCGTTGGGACTAGGTTGGCACTATTAGCTTTTGGATGTCATTTTACAGCACACAAAAGAGGTCACAAGCTGTAGAGAACCACTTATTTTTGCTTCATTGGACACAACGGCATAAAAAAAATATGAATTCAACCATAAGAACCATTTAATTCACATTTAGCTAGATTAAAACATAACAACCAAAAGAAAATCTTTAAATCCGTGTGTGCCCCCCGCCCAAATAGCTTATGTTAGCCTAGAGTATCCCCCCTCCCCTTCATTGAGAACCCATGTTTTACATAATTTTACAGGGGAAACATGTTAAGGTAGCGCACTAGCTTGTGGCCTCCAGCTCTCTTATGTACACTTGTTTACGTTCCTGTTTGTTGGAATGAATAGCTTCGCTTGTGCACCTTGTCAGAAACCCTTGCATACTCGCACACACACACACACACACACACGCGCACGCACACACACACACACACACACACACACACACACACACACACATGCATTCACATGCCGCAGGGCGACTGCAGTGCTGCTCAGTCAAGGGGAAAGTGAACAGCTGTGGCTGTGACAGCCGGGGCAGTCATGACATCCCTTCACCAAGTATCAGGCATGGCTAAGAACGCCATGGCGCATCAGCCCGAAAGGGGTCCATTCACAACCTGGCGGAGACGAGGCGCTTTAGACTGCGACTGTGCGACAGACCTCAGGTTTTTTTTTCCACCACCCCCACACCCCCTTCTCACATTCCAAGTGATAATGTGAGAAGTAATGAGTTTCTCCTTGGTCTGCGGCCCATATAATAGTCCCCCATTTGCCTCCAAACAAGCCCAATGGACCAAATTAGATAATGTTGTGCCTGTGAAAAATGAGCCGCATACCAATGTTTGCCTTTATATGTACTATTTTCCCAATTCCTCCACGCAGTCTTATTTTCTTGTTTACATTTGGTCATCTTATACAGCACAATGTGCATTTTTGACGTCTGAATAAAAACATCTGCTGTATGTAAAGCCTGTAATGTTAATATTAGAAAACAAGTATTGTCTAACCAGCCAATGTCATTGTTTGGATTTTTATAGCCATGGAACCCCATTCTTGTCAAATATTTCAACAAGTCACACAATCGTACTTTTGCTTTTGTCAGCGAAATTCATCAGTGTTGTATTTTTTTTTTAATTAGCTTTGTCTTATGTTCCTTCTTTACACTTGAGTCTACCTGAAAGCTACTCGCTGTCACTTGATAAAGTTGTTTCCGGAACGTCCATGTTAATGATGAATTATGCTGGAGCAACAGTACGGCTCTGTGACTTGTTTTAATAGTTGTTTGGACAACAATGGAGTTCTGTGGCTTCCAATATACAGGCTATGATGGAAAATACTTGTCAGTATGAGAAAACATTTTTAGTTTTAATATTTTTGTAAGCAATTTTGACAATAAGAAAAAATATAAAAAAATTAAATTACCCTGGCCTTATCCTTTAAGTCTGTACATCATGTAAATGACCAGAATCATATTCCCCACCAGACTGATTTTTAATTGAACCTTAATTCTCCGTATTAAAAAAAATATTTAATGTATTCATAAGTGCTGCTGCAGTACACCCAAATAGACAAGGTTGTGTGGGAGGACTGTATAGGTGCAGATAATTACATCCCACTGTTATGGACTCTTGATTATATGAGCTAGCCTGCCTTTTGTCTCCGAATAAGCACCATGGAATGAACACCACCAGGGTGACAGATTAGAAAATGTCAACGCTTTGAAATCGGTGAAATCCAAAAAATTGGACAGTATTTTACGCTTGATAAAGACAGTAGGGTATATCCTGGTTCCCTGACTTGCATAAACCTGTGACAACAAGGGGACTAGACTAGATTTGAAGTAAAGGAACTCCTAACTTGTCGATTTAGGAGAAATGTCAGTCCTAATTTTAGGACTCCTGCATTTTTGGTATTTGGTGTCAAAGAGTATTACACAAAGTGTATATCCAGCTCCTAAATCTGTGAAAAGTTAGGGGTAGTCAAGAGGACTCCTAAGTCACTCAGACCAAATCACAAACAATCCTAAAATGGCTACTGCTGGGTCAATGCTCCCCTCCAGTCTGAGTGCCCAGTGACACTGTACACCACTGAGGCAATGTCTTTGGTGCTGAGCCTCTTCCTAATAAATGCAATCAATATTTCAAATTATAGATTACATGAATCTGCGATGACATTATGTATACATACATTTATGTTAATTTTTCTATTGGCGAAATATATTGAATGATAAAACATTTTTATCTACTGTTGAAAATGTAGAAAATGATTGGCCTCATGTCCTATTACCTGGACAGAAGTGGAAAAAGCCAAATTTATTTGCAAACATATATTTTCCCACGCGATTTGGGTTTTCAGAAGTTATCCCAACTAAAAATGTTCCTTTAATAATGTCCTTCCTTTCATGCACAAAAAGTTAAAGCTGTTCGTCAACCAGTTTGGATTTTGTTTTCGTTTGCACATACATTTTGCAAACAAAAACAAAAACCGAACTGGTTGACGAACAGCTTTTACTTTTATCGTCACACGTCTTACTAACAGCCATGGTTATTGTAGTCTGATAAGTAAAAGGCTGCTTATATGCATATCCACTAATTGTTTACGAGCTACCAGACATGTAAGAGGCTGATGATTAGCTGAACATATACTTGACTAGTCAGCATATTATTCTTGGTTTCATGTTTAATCAGTGACACATTTAAAAAAAAAATCTTTATTTGAATATGGTAACATGATACCTCTGTGGCACACACACGCTGTCCACACAGGTACTCGGGGTTATCCGTGCGCCGCACGGCTTTATTTCTGCTGGTTACAGATTACCACACATACACACACGGGACTTAAACACTGCCCGGCGTTCAGTCACACAGTCCTTCACTGCAAGAGCCTCCGCGTGGAGCTCTCGGTCTCTTCCCTGCCTGGGAGTCCTCCCAAGCTGTGGTCACTCGCCGCTTAACAGGGAGACAGGTGATTAGTCATTCCCCTCACCTGTGTCCCAGCCCCGTGAACCACACCTCCAGACGTTCCCTCCCACCTGCATCAGAGCTAAACCACGCCCCCACTCCCACAACCTCCTTCTACAGTATTTCTATGATGAATTCACTGACAGAGGCCCATCCCCTATCAGCCAATCATTGTTCATGAAACGCGACATCTTCCATAGCAACGAGGTCAAACCCGCCCTTTCTCTTAGCCGGAGATTTCTCCCAATTCCTTAGTAAAAGTTTGTGAATGAGATTTAGGAGAACTGATTCATTAGGCCTTGCGAGTCCACATCTGACAATAACAATTAATTTGCTGGCAACACATGTACAGTAGCCTACATGAAACTACAAACAAGCTTCAAATGATCTGCTACACATGTGTTTAATGTTTCCTTGTTTTAATTAAGTAGGTATATCAGAATGTTTTTATAGGCACCACCACATTTGCACGTTGCTTTTACTATAATCCACTTTGATATCAAACTGCACTAGGTTTTACTTCCCCAAGTGCTGTTTGATGTGGACCACAAGAAACAGTCAATCCCGGGCTAGTGAAGTCTAAAGACTTAAGCCTATAAATAGCTGCTTCTCTACCGCAGGGACCGAAGATTGAGCACCGTTTAACAACACCGGAGGAGCATATGCTAAGGCGCAGCTTGCTGCGGTCTCAGATGTTCCTTAACAGTTGATTTCCTCAAGTTGTATTTCTTTTTTCACCACGGTATTTCGACACGTTCCACTTGGGTGGCGCAGGGCTCCGTAGTCTCAAGCTCGGTGTGTCTTTTTGTCCTTACCCCACCCGGAAGCTTCTAGTGCAGGCCCGCTGAATATCCACCCAGCTGTGTGGCGCAATGCCTCCTCCATACTATTAGATGTTTTCCAATTGAATTAGCTCATAAACGCCATAGGAACATTTTCTTTCTTCTCATGTCTGCAGCCAAATAAGCTTTTTTCCCCATACACTTTTCCTTGGTAGTTCAAGTATATTACTGCCAGTGTTGATATTTACACACATTTGTATCACTGTCCCTGCTCCTTATTTAGTGGGATTTATATTCTGTGTACTGTACCGCATTTGCTAGCATGCTGGGATGTCCAGATAATCGCAAAACACTCCAGCCAGCACATTATCCACAAGTGCACAGTGCCATTAGTAATTGCTGCAGACAACAGTAACAGCCTAACGCGAGGCCAGAACAATACTGCAGTCAAAACATGTGTCCCATTATATTGCTTTTCATGCTGGATTTGATACGTCTAACCTTCCCCTACAACACACTATATCACAGCTTGAAACCGCTGCCCTGTCTGGTTGTGAGATTGGCTTGTGCCTTTGCCCCACACCAGTAAACCGATGCTACAGCTGGTCCAGGGTGAGAAGCGATTGTCTCGTCAATGTAAAAATCTTCTGACACAGCACCGCATTTATATAAATATATTATTTCAGAAATGGAAAACTAGTGTCAGTCTGTCTTTCTGTGTGACAGTTCATGACACGTTTTAGCTCCGCGCAGGCAATATGATGTCCTGTCACAGCCCTGCAGGTATTTTTTCCCCTTGAAAAAAGCAAATACTGTACATGTTTTGCATATTTTAGGGGAATGCAGAGGCGCTGTATATTCCATAATTCGGGAGATGCCCTGTTGAGGTTAAGAGACCCATGCTTGGCTGCCCCCATTTGCATCTTTGACTGCCCCAGGCCCACTGAGGAAGAATGAGAGGTAGCATCGTGTAACGTGCGAAGCTGAGAGTGTCCAACAGCCCCCGTGCACACCCACTGATCTCTGCGTGAATCTATTTCCCCACAGCGGGGTAGAAGTGCTCCCAGGAAACCCATACATATGCAAAACCACATGAAAGAGGAGCGAGGGCTTCACGTGACCACAATGAGCGCGTCTTGACACTGTAAACAAAATAGATATGCAAATGATCAGTCGTTGATCAGTCTAATTTGCATTTACTTTTGTGGCAACTGCTCTGGTGATCACGCTGTTGTTTTTGTTGTTGTTGTATTGTTTGTATGAATTGTATTGGATGGCACATATCTGAACTGCACCGGCGCCACCTTATTTCCAAATTAGCATTCATGAACGCAACGACCAAAGGCCACGTGTCGTGGCTGATCTGCATGGCCCTTGTTTGTCATACACTAAAAGCGCCTCAGTCCACGCAGGCAAAGGGAAGTCTCCCAGTTCCCGTATTTACATATGAACTACTGACAGTCCTCCAAATACTCTGAACCGGTGTAACCCGGGGTGAGGTATGTGACTTGTGGGCACCTGAAGCCGGTGACTAACCCAGTATGATATGGACCCACGGCCTAATTGCAGCTTCCAGCTGAAGGGGCCAGCAGAGACCTGCTGACCTTGGTGGAAGTAAAAAAAAATGCCCCATGCTTCCACATGACCTATTTTACTACTAGAAAGCACACCAGACACTAAGCAACTTGGAAAGGGTATTGTGAGTGGCCTTATTTCTCCAAAGACTCCATAGCTATGGAGAAAATCTTCTAGCTTTGTTGTATTTTTACAAAATAGAATGTTTCATTTTGCACTAAACTATTTTGTTTATACAGATGACTTTATTATGTTTATAATCCCGACCTTGTTCATTTCCTATACACTGTGTAAGGCACATCAAAAGCTACATTAACAACCGACGTATTTCTGTCACGTAGCCTGTTGTACAGTACCAACTGTTCTATCCAAACGACTCCCACAACTTAACCAATGTTCATACATATAATGCCGTCCAAACATATTAGACACACCTGGTGGAAATCTCTCTTGGCTGCGTTTTGCCACGCAGTGATATTGATGAATACTGTAATAACATGGCACCTTTCACAGTGGCAGATGTTGGCCCCTTTGTTCTTTATCAGCGATCTCCCCTACCCCGTGGAAACAGCTGTTATTTTGCTGCGCGCTCAAATTGCCAAGGAAAGGCAGAAAGCAGATCATTCAGTGCCTTGATGTCATTAATTCTCACCGTGATAGCTGAATAACCAGCTTTCATTGGCAAATAAATGACTTATTTTGCGAGTTTAGGAGCTGAGGGCTTATGAGGTCTGGATAAATTCTATGGCTAAACATTTTGTGAACAGTGGTTCTTAACTGAACAATGGGATGCTTTTTATTGATGTTTTTTGTATTATGACATAATTAAATCAAATATGATTGTTGATTACAAATGCAATCATTTAATTTACTTTTGGACTGGAAACAGAATTTGCACTCCTTAGCCCCCTCACAATCCTTTATGTGAACACTTCTTAAATACCTAAAGTATCTGTCCATCTGACTTTGTTTCTGAAACTTTTTGTACAGCACTTTTCAGGGACTCAAGACTTCATAAAGGTGTTTAACAATTATTATGAAAGAGCTACCGCTCACCTAAGACAAGAAGATTTTACAGGAAGTCAAGTGTAAATGCCACCAATTACAGTGTCATATTAGATTTGAATCACTGATCTGGATCTATGTAGAAGTAAGCACAAAGTACCTTCAGCACACCCTGTGACTCCTAATTTAATTTTACAAGGCAGCTTAGTCCGTCGATTTAAAAAACGTTTTTTCAACTAGTGAGCCTCTAAAATATTCTCATTCATGGGAGAGCAGATGGGGTAAAACAGGGATTCAGTGAATGCATCACGAGTCAGGTTCTGTGCTGTTAGTTAATGTACAGCTGTAAACATGACAGGTGTAAACCAAAACATATATGACACAGTCACAGTATTAAAGCATGTACAGTATTATCTTGAGATAATATTCTGTAAAGCTCACTGTTTATGCTCACTACAGGTGTGGGCGCTGTAGGGGGAAGGGTAGAGAACAGTGTGAGCCCAGGATCTCTGTAGAGGGAGGAGTAGAGAGGAGTGGGAGACACTCAGCATGCAGCTAAGGGAGAGGTCTGCACTGTCAAACCTCAACAACATTTTTGGATTGCTGGTTTAAACAGCATGTACGTTTCTGTACATAGATCAAGGCATGTACCTTTAACCAACAAAACACTGCAAACTACCAGCCTACACAGTATAATCATCCCTTTATTCCACTATAAAATCAAAACAACTTTTACTGTTCACAAAGGGGAGGGGATAATGTAGAATGTAAAAAACAGTAGTAATGTTTTGCTGTTTTCACATCGCTGTGGCCAGACTGAAGCAAGGGTCTGTCCCACCCACTAATACAAGGCTTTGGGCCGTTGGCTCTGATTTGTTGCTGTGATTCTCAACTCTCTTATTTCCCCAGTGCATTTATATCACGGTTTGCCCCACGTGCAGCCATTTTTATGCACAACAGCATCTCAAGCTCATAATGAATAGAGACATTAAGTTGATTTGCCACCTAATGGAATTTCCACTGTCATCGTCTTTTTGCTGTTAGTTAGACTAAAAATATACATTGTTTTTTCTTAAAGGAAATCAATTCTTTCCACCATAAGATAACATCAGAATGTTTTCGGGAAATCTAATAGTATATTAGAGTCAAAACAAAATGTCTAAACTAAAGGTCAGATTTATTTGTTTAAAATTCCCTGGACAGGAGATGGAACTTATATTGGAGTAATACACTAGCCTATACTTCTTCTGAAGAAAAACATCCATTTATTTCATATCCAATAAAGAGTTCTGGTAGCTGAATCTGTAATTCATAATAATGGGCTACCGATGAGATCAGAAACTTAGATGTATTTTTTACTAGCAAATCATTCAGTGGTAGCGCCTGTCTAATCAGATCACACATCTCCCACTGATTCGGCTTTCATTGTCCACATTCCTCTTCATAAATAGGAGCGAAGATATGATTGGTGTAATCTGACAGAATTATGCAGGTTCATAAGAAGGATGAGGAGCAATGTACCAGGCAGTGTCCAGACACGGCTTCTTCTTATAATAAGTTATGAACTAGAGCCATTTTAACATGTTTTACTGTACCTTTTTCTTTTTTTTCGATCAAATATGACCTCCCTCAAATTTTAAAAAGATAATTAATTAGAAAAGGAAATAGAATACTTTTGCCATTGGATGGTTTTGGAGATAGAAGTAAACATTTCATGCTTAAGCTGTAGATGAAGCTCATGATTTGTGTATGTGCTATGACAGGGCAAAGTAATTATTGAAACATATGGAGGGGAAGCACTCTCTTGACCCCTCCACTAATGATGCTGGGCTGCTAAAGAGTGGTGAAACAAGGTCACTCCTTCTATTAACTGCTACATTCCAGAATAGATGCACAAATTCTGTCAAACTTACTGGCTAAAAGAGCAATAAGTAATCTTAAACACAGAGTAATGTCCCTGTGATATAGTTAACATGGCTTGACCACTACATAGCTAACTATCCTCTAGCAAACAAACAGAACCAATCACAACCTTTATTAGACCCATCTGATGCAATGTTAGACAAATAAACATTTAATTTAGTGATATTCACCCATGCCAATACAAAGCAGCGTTTGCAGGAATCAGGCACACAGTACAGTTTGTTAGAAGCACAATTGTTTCTTATTTAGAAATGCATGGTAAACACAGACACAAATCTTTAATGTCACTCCCTCTCAATATCTGGAAAACATCTAGAAACTCATTGAACACTTACAACGTCATGCTACATCTATGCTGTAGTCATAAGGTTTAATTAAACATGTACTGATGCACAGAACAGGTAAAATGTTCCAAAAAAGTAGGACTGAAAGTAGGCATTGCTTGGGTTTTGCCCATTAAATGACATGCACAGGTTAATAGTCGCTACATCAAAGTCGCTACTCCACTGGCAACACATTCAGTTTAACTCTATATGCGACCCACTTCAAATCCATTACCTTCCGCTCCTGAATGGGATCTGGGAAGATGCTTGTCCACAATGCCGGCTCCCTCTGGGCAATTTTATGCTTTATCCCCCTTTCATGTTAATGGACCCAACAATTACACACCCCAGTCCATGCAAAACATGTTAATCCCCCAGGTACATAGTGGCCAATTGGATCTTTTGCCAATAGCCACCAGTCCAAATCACAAAACTGATTCAGCTACTCAATAGGCTAAAAGCTTTAACGAGTAGCAAAGGAGTCAGAAACACAATGGATGTAGTCAGTCTCTCAACATAGACTCAACATAGCTAGACCGCTGTTTCTCAACAGTCTTCAAAGGATTTCAACATCACACGAAATGTGCATATGGGAAGAATATTACAAAGTTACAGAATTAGCATCCAACTAGTATTTGGACATTTAAAAAGGGTCATGCAACAAAACTATTTTCATAGCTTGAACCTATTTTGATTATTACTGGTGTGTAATTGAGTGTATTGATGTGACCTTACAGCACTGTCAATATTTTACTGTCAAAACATAAAGATCTTCAGGCAAATTGAGAGTGTAAAGTCCAGCTGAGTGGGTGAACCAGAAAAAAATGGAGAGCCAGCAAATGTATCCGTTGAAAAACTTAAATTCAACAAGTCTAAACCACCCCTGCCTCAACACTAAATCAACATATTTCACAGTATATCCCAGTTTGTAGCTAATGTGATGCGGTTATGCCATGCATACTGTAGCTATCCATTTGTTTTATTTCAATAAAAAGTAAACACCCCAAATATTATCACCAGCTCACTGTTTATGTTTTAATGCACAAAAGAGCAGGTGGCGGTAGGGCTTGGGGTAGAGAATATGTAAACCTATAAGTTCAGTAGGGGGAGGAGTAGAGAAGAGTGTCAGTCACACTGTTATGAGGTGCGGGAGTATCATATAAAACATTTTTTTGTAACACCGAAATTAAAACAATTCCAGATCGTCTGTCTACTGTATAAATGTCTTGCAACGGGGGTACAGTTTTTACATTTTCTGTTGAGATACTGTGAAGGATCAGAGCAGCTGTGTCTGCCTTGAAGACCAGCTACCTGGGAAAACAGCACTTTGACTGATTGTATTCGTCCTTCGACACAGCAAGTATTTTTGTTGGAGACAAATGGAACAGAGAAGAGCAGAACCGTAGGAGGCAAAACCTGAGGTTCTGTGTTTCTTTCAGGCAACACGTGCACACAAAAACACACACACACACATTTGGAACATTACATCAACATTACATCAAGCTGACATTGTTTAGGCATCTTCGTCAGATAGAGTGCAAATACTGTTGGCCAGATGGATAAAAGTTCTCCGCTGAAATGTTTCAGTTAGAAAGTGGCTACGCTGGTTCTAATTCCTGGTCCAAGTGAGTCGATTTCCGACAAATGGAGTCTTTCACTTTCAGTCTATTTGCAGCGGAGCAGAAACCAAGCTGACGTTCAGAGTTGCTCACCAAGATACATTCCCTGTCTGTGCCTTGGCATCTAGACTGATAGCCAGCCCTGTGGAATGGCAGCTGCTGAAGGAGGTTTCGGTTGGGGGGGGGGGGGGGGGGGGGGGGGGGGGGGGGGGGGGGGGGGGGGGGGGGGGGGGGGGGGGGGGGGGGG
>JAOEHI010054197.1:0-14280 GCA_025447815.1 Percopsis transmontana | reverse complement strand
CAGTATAAATACTAACATGTACACACTACATATGGAGATACTACCACTGTCTACAGTACTACTGCAGTATAAATACTGACATGTATGATATACATACACTACATATGGTAATACTATCACTGTCTAAAGTACCACTGCAGTACAAATACTAACCCTACCACTACCACTGTGTACAGTAACTAGCATGTTAGCACAGACATGTTCACTCCTATCTCAACCATATCCTATCTGCATAACAGCTGTGAAATTAGAGTATCTTGTTAAAAGCAGAGCTTGAAAGAAACCTGTGACTACCAGGGCCGTAATAACGCCGTGTGGACGCTTTTATACGGACAGAGGACCGTGCAGAGGACAGACCCTTGACTGGGTTTGAGTGCTCAGATGGGCTAAGTGCCCTCTGTCTCTGTGTGTGTGTGCGTGCGTGTGCCTGCCCTTTCTGCGGCGGGGTTTGTGGCTGTGTATTTTTGGCAGTTGGAGCAGAATTGGTCTGGGTGAAGAATGTTCTGCTGGAAACGACAGAAGAGGTTTTCCATGTAGGGTCAGCTAACCAGAGCAGTCATTTTCCACCCAGCCCGGACTAACCCTGCGCAATCTAGAGGATGTAGGGAAATCCTGGCAGGCGAGAAACTCTGAATGATGGGATTCAGAACGTTAGGGAAAACTTTGAGATGATATAAGTGACTCATATGATAGCTGTGAAAAACCTTGAATATTTGAGTCCGGAACTCCCCTTGTGGTTTAAACCAGTGTTATAAAAAAGTTTTGGTTTGAAACTCAGAGAAGGCATACTCCTCTCTACTCCTCTACAGCACCCCTCTGCCCCCCCCCCCCCCTACAGCCACAACAAAGGAAACCACAGCTGTTTACTTTTGCAGTCAACTTTCATTTCATGAATGTATCATTTCATGATACATTTTTTCTTTCTCTTTACTTTTTGTGAGTCAGCTTTTGAGAATGAAAATACTCTGGAATAAATGCCTTTCACGGCTGTGGTTGTAAAATACACCTCAAATGGTGAAACTAGCTTAAGACCAGAGATTTGTTGGAACCATGAAGACAAGAGTGTCCTTGGTAAGGAGTTATTCAGTATGGCTCTTCTTTAATAACCAGTATAAAGCACATAACACACTCGTCAGTTAAAGTCTCAAGGAGCCTTCGCTCTCCTCAATCTATCTGCAAAGTCAAATGGAGGGTTTTCTAAATGAACTTAACTCGTTAAGGGACTCAACATTTCAATTATGCCCAGAAGGACAATTTGCGATTCTGACTGATTTGATCCACTATTAATACTCCTAAAACTTTGTCTTGGTGACATTGTGCCCGGGCAACTATGGAAACTATTGCCACATAATTCATCAAAAACATGGATGAGGCATTCAGCAATAAAGGTCAGAGTGTAGAACAGAAATATACTCTATAAGCACAACATTTAGATGTATTCCTACTTTGTATGAATAGGATTTTAAATAGACAGTAAAGAAGACATTTCTAGCCTGTATTCGCTCCAACCCTAAATGTATGTGTGCATTGGCGGAGCTGTGATTTTAAACTCTTAACAAAGTGGTATGACTGGAATGTGGTGCATTTGGTCCTGCTGTCTCTGGGTCAGACCACTGCGGGAACAAACCATGGCGGGGTTACGACCGAGACCCCTCGCATGACGCAGGTAGCCTGGGTGAGTAATGGGGTTTGTGCCAAACCTGCACATAGATATGCCTGACGCTGATATATGACCCTGATTTTAGGCAAGCATTGTATGTAATGTCTGGTGTTGTCACATTATTTCAGGGTATCAGCATTTTATAAACCTATTGGGTCTTTCTACAGACATAAAAGCCTGAATACAATGTCATTTAAGAGGAGCTACCTTCACCTAAAGGCGTACCACCATTCTGTCTGAAAGCACATTGGACACAAACACGCAATGTCTTTTTTTGTTAGTTTCTTTTCTGCGTGGCTTTACATAGTGTGGCTTTACATAGTGCAGCTTTACATAGTGTGGCTTTACATAGTGTGGCAGCTTTACATAGCAGTCTGCTAACTCTCAACTGAAAACCGCTAGTCAGCCAGGCAGTGCCAACAGGTGTCAATCAAATCATTAGCAGTTGATTGGACCGCCTCCAACCAATCAGAACCAGACCTACGTGGGGACGACTCTCCAAACGCAGGCAATTTATCTCAGTGCTAACTGAACTGCCCACCTGGATGCTGATTGGCCGGTTGTATTCTATGGTTTTCAGTTGAGCGTTCCCAACCCGTGAGGCTGTTTGATGCCTATGTGATGCAGGACACTCAGGCCTGTATGAAAACATGCATCACATGTGCCTAAAAACAAGCATGCAAATCCATGTATGAACATATACCTGCATTCCTTGCAAAAGGCACACAATGACCCCCCCCTACACACACATAGAGCCAGTCTCGGAAGCACTGGCATCTTTATGACTGAGATATACAGCATCTTAAAACCTCCACAGAGATTCTCTGATTGAGGCAGACTTCACAAGTCAGGTCATGAGGTTGAAATAAATACTGTAGGCTATATAGCTGTCTGTGTGTGTGTGTGAGAGAGAGAGGCCTCACAGCCTATCTGAGAATGCCAGAGAACACGTTCCCGCTCTATGACCTCTGACCTTCTGAGTAAACATGTGGACGGTTAAACAACTGTGTTTTATTATCAATATAAACCAGAGATATATCGCTGGTCATATCTGTGTTGGGGACGCGGAGACACTCGTCAGGAAACGCTTTGCCACTTTAAAGCTCCCCGCCAGATTAGATTGTGGGAGGGGAGGAGAGGGGAGGAAGGGGAGGAAGGAAGCAAGGAGATAAAGGAAGGAAGGAAGTAGACAACCATTGGGAAAGTGATAAAAACAAAATGACACTTTTTTGTGCGTGTGACAGTTGGCTAGCGGATTTCCCCAGAGAGAGAAAGAAAGTCAGACAGACAGCGAGACAAGAGACACAGACAGACAGACAGACAGACAAGGGAATGGTTCTCAAACTGTGGGTTGAGGTCCCCAGAGGAGGTCACAAAAAGCTTTTAGGAAGGCCGTTGGTGATAAATAGGCTGTAGGAATTTATGTGAAACAGATATTATTATACAGGCTGCCCAATAAGCAATTATCCAGAGAGAGTCTGGTATATGGCAAGGGCCTCGTTTTTATTACAGTTTCAAAACCATTTCACAGAATCAGCTGTAAAATGGAGGCTGTAAACGACAGCAGCAGACATATTCAAGAGTCCTTTCTCAGCTTTGAACCAAGATGTTAGAGCAAACACATCTTGTGGAATTGTCGGTTACAACCCTGAACGCAAAGTAGACGAATGTTTACGTGTGAACGTGTCTGAGATAGGGGTCACCCAGAAACCAGAGACATTATACAGAAGAGACAGACCACTTCAAGAATCCTGAGTAGAACTCTATGGGAGAAGTCCGTGGCGCCAAAGGTGGGCGTTGGATGCGCCCCATACTAAACACAGGGCATATCCTTGTGTCTGATTTGATCCCTGGCTATTGGTTTAGCATCGCACAACGCTGCTAGCTGCGGTCACAGCAGCACCAGCACCAAACACCAACACCAACCGCTGTCCAGCAGGCTGCAGCAGCAGAGAGGAGAGGTTGTGCAGGGTAGAGAGGAGAGCCAGGCACTCCAGTAACAGCTGAAACCAATCTCTGCAACGTTCACGGTTAAATCCGAGCTGACAAAATACCGCTGCGTTTCTCCCTCCGTGGACGCCCCCAGAACGCACGCACACACACACACACACACACACACACACACACACACACACGCACACACACAATGTGCACAAGTGACACATTAGTCACACACACACACACACACACACACACACACACACACACGCCTTACATGAGCACTCACACTAGTATTAAAGGACCCGCATGCGCACGCACACACACACACACACAAAGGCCTACACAAATGCCCGTGCACGAGCACACACACACACACACGTTAGTACTGAGGGCTTGGAGACACACACACACACACAGGCGGGTGTCAGACAGTATCTTCATTAGCCAGCAGAAGGGAAGCCCGGCGTGGCCTCAAACTGTCACCACCGCCGTCAAGCCAACCTCGACACCGGCTGCACGCCAACACACAACCACTGTCACCTAAATACGTGCTGGATAAAGGTGTATATTCTATACACCCTGGCCCTTCTGGTGAAGGACACCGTGTGGAGATTGCACTGCTGGTAAAACTAAAGACGGTTAGTCACGTTTAAAGGTACACTAAGTAAGGTTTGTGAATGGACTAAAGATTTGGTATCTAAATAAATACAGAGACTGACTCCGCCCTCTCCCCGCCTCCCCACAGCCCTGATTGGGCGCTGGCCCCGGGGGAGGGGCTAATTTAGGGTGTGCCACAAAAAGAAAGTAAAAGGCTTTACTCGACAAACACATCTTTACACGGATAGGGTCACACATAGGCATGCTTCTCAAATGGACCCCTAGGGGTACTTGGAGGTACTACGGGGAATACGTAAGAGAAAGTGGAAATCATATATATTTTAACAAATCAAATAATTTAAAGAATAACATACATTAAGATATTAGATTACAACTGACATTTTGAAATACACAAAGATACTAATTTACTGTCCATTTAGGTAGTGTTGTATAATATTACAGTATTTGATCAAACTTTAAATTTAGAATTGTACTGAAAAATGTTCCAGTCCCGTAATAAAACAATTGAAAATAATGTGACAGGTATGCTAGGCAACCTCAACGGCAGTTATTGTTTCACGAACTGTCCAACCAGCACCGGCATTTACTCTCATGCCAAAAGGTCACAGAGGTCAGTGGTCATGTGACCAGACTGCGGTGACGCGTGTGTCATACATCGGTGGCTGTCGCACTGCGGTCGGCTGTCGCACGACCTCGCCGGGAGGCGGCCAGCTGTGACCGTCTTGAGGTTGAAGGCGCTATTTCAGGCAACGCAGCGTCGAGCGTTACTCCTGCCACCCGACATGACCTGTGGTGGTGGCGTTAACGGGGCGAAAGGACGAACGAGAGATGACGGGACCCAATGTGAGCCCAGGTCCATGGGTGGCAAATGCATGTTGACATGTGCGGCATTTTCGGGAGTCACTGTTCATATGTTGACAACGACAACGTGGAGTAGTAGGTTTGGTCAAAGACAAGTGGTTTAGTGGGGAAACTGAATGCGGTTTGGTATGATTATTTTAACTACGTGATCACAGAGACGTATAGTTCTCCCATATGGAGTGGTATTAGGTACATTTGGACGGGAGAAAAATGATTTATTATTTTAAAGTTGAACATTTTTAGAAATTCGAGTCAAAACCTTTGAGAATAAACTCCAGTCCAAAATAACGTCAACATACCTTTACTCAAACTAATCTAAATGTTGATGTTAACCTCAAAACTTTTCCATAGTGTACATCTGGAAATATGACATTAGTCCTGCCTCCCAAGTGGCCCTGATGGAGGCCCTAATGCCTTCATTCATGCCCACAACACAAAACAGGCCTCTCGTCCGTGTGCTGGTGAGTACAGCCAAGGAGACCAGCTCTGCATCTGAGACCCATTCTCCTTCCTGGGTGCGAGGCAGGCTCTCACCCCGACTGTGGCAAGCATGAATAACTTATAAGTTAAACCTTCCCTGCTACCGTGTGTGTGTGTGTGTGTGTGTTTGTGTGTTTGTGTGGATGTGTATGCAGGAACAGTAAGTGAGGGTGTTTGTGCTAATTATTAGGTGTTAGGCAAGCACAGGTGTGTGTGTGTGTGTGTGTGGGTTAATGCGTTGGTAATGTACTGTACTGAGGGACGACTTTGATTTATGATCCTCTCGTTACCAGGTAGGGAAGCACACAAACACCATGCACACACACACACACACCTGGGAGAAAGAACTCACTAGGTCGTTGGTGGCTAATCTGGGAGCAGAATTGGCTAACCCCCACATCGCTGGTGGACAACGCCACAGATGATGGAACTCAGACATCAGATGGGAACTGAGAGATGGATCTGCTGGCAACATTCATCTGAAAACATGCATTTTCCATGAGGGTCTGGCCACCAGGTCTCTTACACAGGGCCAATACCTGGATAGCTATATAAGGGAGCCATGCATTATGAATGGACTAAAAGATTACCTCCGTTGGATCATTAATAGTGTGCTTTATTAATCAATGAATTTATAATGCCAACGCAGGGTGAGTTGTCATGTTGGTGTCATCACAATTCTCTGGAACGCTACTGTATGAAGCTGTTAGTCAGTCAGACACATTGAAAGACTCATTAAGATTATTACATGTTCATTAATAAGACCATCTCACTCACTTTAAGTATTTATTCACTTGTACTAGTTGGTTCAGAGCAAGAACTAGTGTTTACCAGCAGGTAGGGTTACAGTAAGAACTAGTGTTTAACAGCAGGTAGGGGTACATTAAGTACTAGTATTTAGCAGCAGGTAAGGTTACAGTAAGTACTAGTATATAACAGCAGGTAGGGTTACAGTAAGTACTAATATTTAACAGCAGGTAGAGTTACAGTAAGTATTTAGCAGCAGGTAGGGTTACAGTAAGTATTATTATTTAACAGCAGGTAGGGTTACAGTAAGTACTAGTATTTAGCAGCAGGTAGGGTTAGGTGTTAATTGTGTTAATGGTGTCTTATTTGTACAGTGCACATCCCAACTAGTTTGGGGATGAAACCTTGTGAAGTGAATGACAATTGGTTCCAATATGGCCACTTCTTCTCTGTATGTGCGTGTCCTGTACCTTTATCCAGGGCTTTAGCTGTCCCCTCAGGCCAAAACAAACACTTTGTCTTCATCTTCCAACCGCAGCACACACACACACACACACACACACACACACACACACACACACACACACACACACCTGACCTCAGTACTAGAAGTTCAATCAATAAACTAACAGCAGCACTTTTCCAGAGCACAGAGAACAGCGAACCTCTGGTGACTCTGGCTGTGTGTGTGTGTGTGTGTGTGTGTGTGTGTGTGTGTGTTTGAGATTGCTCTCTATTAGGGATATCGCTCTGCCTTGCCGTGGGATTGGTACAGCTCAGCTCGTGTTATCTGCTCGCACAAAGCAACTCCTTCTGAACAGCGGGGCTGAACAGAACACAAGTGTACGGATTGCCTTAATGGATCACTTATGGGTCCTCAATTAAAGCAGCGATGGGAGTGTGTAAAATCAAGGTGCGGTCTCCAACGTAACCAGCAGGGGGTTCACAAACTTGTTGAGCCACGACTTCGAGAATTTAGTTCTTCCATATTTAAAATGACATGCATGATCTTGTAACTCCCTCATAAGCCAGACGACCGTAAACAGTGGATACAAATCTATCTGGACCCTCAGTGAACGTAAACGGTGGTGAACCGAACAACGGTTACAAAACAGGGAGGAGTTGGGTTGTGAGTTGGACATCCTCCACATGGCTAATAATAATGTTTGTGCTTTGCTGCGGCAGGAGATTTGCGAAACCCTAGCTTGCCCTGTTTCAGCCATATTTTATTATATACGTGTACAAGCCACACATATATTTGTACCTGTTATCCCCGTGTTTACTGGCCTCTACGTTCTTCTACGTTCTTCTACGTTCTTCTACGCTCTTCTAGGTTTTTTTACGCTCTTCTACGTTCTTCTACGCTCTTCTAGGTTCTTTTACGCTCTTCTACGTTCTTCTACGTTCTTCTACGTTCTTCTACGCTCTTCTACGTTCTTCTACGCTCTTCTACGCTCTTCTACGTTCTTCTACGTTCTTCAGGCGACACACGTTATGTCGCCAGTTTGATCTAATGTTTTATTTCGTTTATAACCGCCTGGCTCAAATGACACGTTCTGTAACGTAGATACGTCATCGTTTTGACTGTTGAAACGGCCTATAACATGATTGACACAATGTCAAGGCATGAATATCTGTCCTCTTTCAAGTCCCTGACCGGGTGTGGGGGATTATGCTCCAGTCGTGTCTCTGGCCTCGGTGTCCTCGGTGGTGCCCAGAAAGCGGGCCAGGCTGGGTCACACTGGCCTTGGCATTGCCCACCGACACGCCAACTCTCCCAGGCTTTTCATGCCCAGCCAGAGCCTTCCAACTGCCCAACCCGCTCTCTCTCTCTCCCTCCCTCTTTCTTGAGCCCTCCCCTTCTCTCTCTGCGGGAGGCTTACGTTTGGCACAGGTCCTTCTGGCTAGGCCACAGTCCAGCGCTCGATGTCGGACATCTCCTTGTGTTGTCCACAGAGATGGAGGAATGCAAAGAAAATGGGTGTATGAGAGATTTTAAAAGTTTAAAGCGAACTTGTACAGATTCTTTATACCTAAATGAAGTCAACACAACACACGTTGTGTTACATCGTTTACGGAAACAGATGGGGGGGTTTACTCATTAGGTTCCCCCACAGGATCATTCGGGCAGATAATCGGTTCAGACCAGCCTCGAGTTGGGAACGCCCCAGCGATTGTCGGGAGGGGCGAATCTGACCCAAAATCTGGCCAATAATCCTCTAGTGTGGGGCCAGCGTAAAGGGGACATGTGCCTACTGGGTAGTTCACATGTATTTGAACTGAGAGATTTTATTTTCCACCTTCCAAAGATTATTTTTGGAATTTAAATGTCGAAGGATCCTATTAAATTTCATTTGAATCCGAATAAATACTTTGAAGCCTATAGGATTAAAATTTAAACGTGATTAAAATCCAATAGAACATTGTATTGTATAAAAACAAACAAAATCCTATAGGATCCTGTCTTAGTGGATTAAATCCTACTTGACTGTAACCAGGGTTTGGTAAGCAGACAGTGCAGAGATGAGACGACGAGACAAGTTGTAAGTCTTTACTTGTCAAGCGAGGAGCGAGAGCAAACAAGAACAAAAACAAACTGCCAAACAGCTGGGCTAATATAACTAAAATGCTAAAGCTAAACTGATGCCAAAACACTATTCTCTCCACCAGACACAGTGTTGTAGAATAAATCTACAGGTAATTATTCAGACCAGACGAAAGTGTGTTCTCTTGGAACTGATGTTCAAGACGCACAAACGGTATTTATATGTCAACACAACAGGTGTTCACAATTAGTGAATTCTCATGCGCGCTGTGCCCGAAGACACAATCCTTGCTGTGCGTGCCCGCCTCGCACGCTACCGTCCCACCCCTGGTTGTGACAGATTGTGACACATTACGATAGGATTTCCCAACTGGATTTGTCTTTTGGAGTCTTAACAGGATTTTCTGACACTTGACCAGCGCGGTAAACACGATAAAAGGTTGTTTTTTGAACGTACTTCCAAACAGCCAGCTGCCTTATTGAAGCCAATGGTGGTAAAAGGAACAAAAAGATAATTTTGGTTTATCAAATACAGTGTGGACTTTGTGGGTTCATGGTCTCTTTAAAAAAGAAAAGTTTAAACACCTTCAGGGACAGTAACAAAGCAGATTCGCTTGGTTGGTGAAGGTGTTGTTTCTGCTGTCCCACGGGCCTCCAAACGGGGCACTTAGAATTGTCACTCAGACAAAGACACAGAGGGGGAGAGCCAAGCACACCAGGCCAGGAACGAGTCAAGTACCCCGGGCTCGCTGTTGGTCCGCTGGGTGCACACGATTGGCCAGACTACAGCTATAGCCTTTGTGTGGCTCCAACGCCTCTTGTATGTCAAGCCATGATGAAGGTACAGCGGAGCTGTGCTACAGCCTACTGCTAAATAGCACAGCAGAGACCAACCCACTGGAATGGAGGTTATTTCTCAGTGTCCAGTGACAAAACAAAGACGATTTGCGCAGTCAAGGATTCCCTAGAAGGCCATATGTACTACCCCAAGGTGAAAATGCAATACTGTACATTGTTGGGCTTACAGTGAGTAGTTCACAAGGCCCTGGTGCGGATGAGAGACAGCACACTCATCACTTCACTCGGTTCGGTTATGCGTTGTGGAGCAGCCCTGTCCAAGGAGGGAGTTAGGTCGATTTTACACACGCCCTCTTTCAAGATGATCCTTGATTCGTGTCTGGATTTACCCTTTGTGCTAAAAGCCAACGTAAAAAAACGTGTTAATTTGTTTTGACATGGAGCCTGTCCCTCCTACACCTGAGTAGTGAATCTCTGCCACTCCTCTCTACTCTCCCCCATAAACTCACACTTTGCTCCCCCTACAGACTGCTTAAACATAAGCAGTGAGCCAGGGCTGACATTTGTCCCTGTACGGCAATCTATATGAGCCCCAGTTGATAATAAAACAGGATCCAAACTTCCCCTGCGGACTTGCTGACCTCCGACTGACTCCAGATAGATTTGTATCCTCTCTGTCTCCCAAGCAGCCGAGGAGCCCTGTGTTGCAACGCTCCAGGCCACGGTCACACGGGCAGACCTTTCTCACCGCGCTGTTCCTCCACTGTTCCAGCTCAGCACCAGTTAGCTGGGAGTCCCGAGCTGTCACATCGGCCTGCGATCACACGCGCTGTCGCTCCTCGCGTCAACAGTCGTAGGGGGAGCCGGCCGGTCGGGGCGGCGTTAGAGGCGAGACGACACCGAAAGACGTGGGTTCTATAAATAAACACCTCCAGGGGCCCGGCGGGTCGCCCACACTGGATAGGGCGCTGTGTCTCTGCTGGCAGAACCGGAATAATAAAACATGTGACCTGGAGTTTAAAGGTCAACGTGCAGTACGAGGACCGCAGATGCGTGAGGGCAGATCCTGTGTGTGTGTTAGAACACAACAGTCCATTAAAGGGCGGTGGGACTAAGGTCCCAGAGCTCTGTAGGGGGAAGGGTAGAGAGTAATGCGAGCCCTTCAACTAGAACAGTAACACTGTTGTAACGTTGGACACAAATCCAGGAATGTACCTTTAAGCTAAGACTTGTATCCTGCAGTACGGACGCTTGTGTGGGGGCAACGTTTGAAACTGCTACAGTTTCACTTAATGCTTTGGTGTCACGGTGAGTGATCAATTCAAAACCAAACAGCACAATGACAGCACATGGGCTACATTTAGCTCAGGTGAACCCACCACTGCTATTTGAGCACCACTGATGTGATTGGATGATGAATGTCGCACCTAGACATCAAGATGAGGTGATGCACTGAGATGTTTACCTGCCGCTCTTAGAGAAGCCCTTTCTGTAGGCATATAGTGAGAGATGGACACGACATATTTGACTTGGCATAACTAGTGTGTATAGTGTGAGAGACACTTCAATTATGCTCTTTAAAATAAACCTGACGGTCAGAACTACAAATGAAAAGGCTTTAATGAAAAAGCAGTAGGCTGAATCATTATTTACTACCTTAATCAGTGATAGATGGCGACAAAATGGACGTGTATATTTGATTGTTACTTTAGGTATAGAGACAAAGGTGGGCAATGTGAAAGCTACAAACGATGTGGATTATTATTGTTTAATCCTGCTAAAACAAATCCTTGGCCTAAGGCAAAGTACAGTGTGCCTCACAGCTAAGTTAGCATGAGAGCCCTGAACCAGCTCCCAGCATGCTGTGCACTTGCCACAGCGAGCTCGTCCATAATTAATAACTGTATGTACACTATTTGAATTATTCATCGATCAGTTGCGATTCATTGCCGCGCTGAAGTGAATTGTGGGAGTACCTAATGTGGAAAACCAACAGTTTACAGGAGTTTTACATCGACATGTATTTTTCACTCTTGCCATACTGATTTATAAATACATTTCTACGACTGAAAAACATGACTACATTTTATTTAAACGTTTAGCAATAGTTTTTCATATTTTTATTTATTGGTCTATATTTTAGCTTTTATGTATTTTATTCAAGTTTCAAAGATCTAATATCCACTCCACGTAAAGCTCAGGAGAGATAAAAACAAATGTGTTGTCAGATGAAGCCATATCAGGTAAAACCGGCTGTGAGGTCTGTCAAGAGAGCTGGCCTTCAAAGGACTGTACATCAGTGTCAAACAACACCCATTGTACTGACTTGCAGCTTCTCATTCGACCATAATTTGAGATGATGGTTTCCAAATTTTGGACACTGATCTAAATAAGCAATTTTTCCATAGACCTACTGAGTCAGAAGTGGACGGCAAATTGGATGTTATGTTGCTATGGATACACATGAGCTCTCTGCACTCGCGCAGGGTGGAAATTGCTAGCCAGTGTAAACTGCTCAAAACATAATCACATAATCTCATCTTATGTAAATGAACCCTCGAGATTCATCTCAGAAACTCTTAGCAGCAGTGAGAATAAAGATTTACAGTTCTAATTAAAACAAGTGGTAAATAAACTTGAAAGAAACAAAGCCTCTACAATTAGAGTCAGTACCTAGCAAACAGTCGAAGTTTAAAACTCCCTGGAAGCGGGTTGCCAAAGCCACAAGCAGCAGACACAACGGCAGCAGCGAAGTGATGTGCGCTCGCCTCTCACGCCCTGACCACATGCACTCAAGCCCTCCAAAAGACAGCTCACCCCTTCCCCCGACACCCCTCACCAACCCCCGGCCTCCCCCAAACCCCCAAGTGCACCCGCTGTAAATGACACAACAAAGGGAGCACTTACGTGGAACAGAGCCCTGTGAGGAGAGCAGAAGGGATGAGTCTACTCTGAGAACATCGGCGGGTAACCGTGACGAGCACAGAGAGAGAGGTACGCGTCCGCACACTCAGCGTAGAATCCATTCAGCAGAAAGAGCGCTTCGCATCTTCTCTCTTTGCATCTTCTCTCTTTGCATCTCTTCAGTGGTTCTCCCCCCCCCACTCGCCTTGGGGTTTAACTTGTCATGTGTTCAAGCTCAGGCGAGCGTATAACACAGCGCTGCGAGTGCTCTGGCTCAGCGGCTGGGAATCATCTCCTGGTCTCCAGCGCTGGTGGCGCTGAGCTTCTGGACCCTCCAACTGTGCCGCGTTTGATCCTCCACCCTGCTGAGGAAAGCAAGCTGCCATCTGCCGCTTGGCCGTCGAGCCTCGGAAGAAGGCTTGACGCTCCTTTTTAACAGGAATTTATGATTTATGCGTGCCTTGAAATGCATTGTTGTTAGGGTTACGATATGGTAAAATGTTACCGTTCATTTGCCATTTGTCTTCCCAAGCCCCATTTAAACACAGTGCCTTTGTACTGGATAGTACAGGGGAGGATGGAGTTACTATGGTAACCAGTGATGCTCATTACCTCACATTTACGTTTACATGTACATCCGACACTTTTATCCAATGCGACTTACAGTAGCCTACATTTGTCAATAACTGAATAGGTCATACACCAGTCAGGGTAAACAAATGACAACAGCATGGGTTAGCTTAGTTGTACATTTCACAACATACATTAGAAACATTTACCTCCTCAAAATAATTCTCTTTTTGTCCATGGTGGCTCAACTCACCACCATGGACAAAGCTGCACCTTAACAGGTCTCTGAAACTGCAGGCGAACACAGAGAATAGCTAAAAGGCCACACAGAGTACGTTAGAGTATACAGTATGTATGGAAATACCCCAGCCAAAACGACCTAGCATCCCCTGATGACATGATCATAGACACAAGTTCCTGCCCACACAGAGAGCACAGGGAACGCTATCCAAGGAAGTGGGAGTATAAGTCGTATAAGACAGTATGAAGAGCTGGGTTTGTCCTGGGTTTTATGGGAATCAGAGTAGCCTACATTGTTCTGTTTTTAGACTTGGCTCATTTTGATCCTTTTGATTATATAAATCGTGCCCAGTATTTCAGTATAAACACACCAACCACTGGTCTTTTTCATGCCTACATGTTTCCTTATTGTCTCCAAATGGACAAAATATAAAAGAAAAACAGCTGTCCAATATTTTCACATACACACACACACACACACACACACACAAAATAAATGTAATTTTGTCAAAGTGTTGTTACAGCACCCCCTGAACCCAAAATTCCAGCCCCAGCTCAAGAGAGGAATTGGTTAAGGGAAAAAGGGTTCACACACAGTTAATTAAAAGTCAGTGTGTCAACAAAAACAATAAAACAGTTTGGGTTCCCATCACTTTTCTCTTTTTCCTTGTCACCTGTTGTGAACCACAAAAGGGACATTTGATATAATTTCCAAATATAGATTTACATATACATTAAAGGTATTTAGCAGACTCTTTTATCCAAAAGCGACTTACAATCAGTACATTTGTCAACAGTTAAACTGGTTAACCACCAGTTTTTGCAAGCAGATAACATTCTCCCAGAATAAGGACAGCATCATGTAACCATGGTTACTTCACTTATGCATTTGCACAACATTACTCGAAGGTTTATC
>JAOEHI010054196.1:0-14281 GCA_025447815.1 Percopsis transmontana | reverse complement strand
ACGCTGTTTATATACACCCCGCCCCGCCAGTCACACACACACACACACACACACACACACACACACACACACATCTACTCCTGTCATAGTCACAGATTGCAAGCTCCCCGTTGCCTGCAAGGTCAGGGCCACAGAGATTCAATTTCTTCACTTTCTGTGATCCGGCCTGGGTTACAAAGACACCCTGGGAAACATATGTCTTAATCATCCTCTCTGTGGCTAATGTGAGCACAGTGGTTACATGTTGTGGTTAAGCATAGATTTTGGTTGAGCCCATTTTTCTTATTAATCCAGGCAAAGGGATAATTCTGGATATGGTCAATTAGTGTTTTGGCTAATCACAGCTGTGACTAATTAGTACAGTGTGCAGGGGTTTGTTGTGGTTAATTGGCCCAGTGTTGTGGAAGGCTTCACTGCGGTTAATGGCACCTTTTGTTTAACTCATCGCCGGGATCCATCACACAGTCATCCGACATTTGATATCATTTTACAGCAGTCTTTATTTTAGCAAGCTAGTCTGACAGAAGCCATGAACCCACCCTCGCAGGGTCAGAGGAGCAACGTATCGCATGTTTTATCAACACGCGATACGTTGCTTGTGTGGGGTTTTGTACTGGAATGTTTTACTCATAGCTTATCAGAGGAAATGAAAGGATTGGCATTGAAAACAAGTAGAATTATCTCCATCTTGACTCGGACTGCTACTCAGACGTGAAGTCCATTATATGGCCTCTACCGCCTTCTCAGTCTAACAGTATATTTCAAAGCCATTATGGGCAAGTCCATTGTTAAAAGACATAATTGTCCTCGGGAGAAATAGCTGCTCTAAGAACAGGAGCTGATTACAGCAATAGAGAGAATGGTTCCCTTCAGCGATAAACAATATCTTTTTTGTATTATCTTAAGCATTGTTGCTTTGTTATATATATTAAAAAAAATAAATTGAGTAGGTGCAAACTAGGAAGAACAAAGAAAACTTCTTTAGATATGTTCTCTAACCAAAATATTTAAAAAATATAATCCTCTATATGTATCACCATTGTTTTAAATGTTGGTCTTTTGAGTTTGAATATTCTTTCATGTCCCCACTTGAGTGACTTTTATTGGTAGGCTTTTTCTTTTTTTATTCTTCAGATTCCATTTGATTTGCTGTCCATTCCTCTTCTGTGTAGGTAATGCAGAAGTTGATCGAGGTAAACAATATGCTGACATTTTACTCGTCTCCATGGATACAGGCAATTGTTGACACCGTTGACAACCTCCTGAGGCCAGAAGCCTTGAAGTCCTGGGAAGACATGAATTCCACAGAACAAACGCATGCCGCCACGATGTTATTGGATACCCTGGAGGAAGGGGCGTTCGTCCTCGCAGACAACCTGATCGAGCCAGCTGTAGTCAAAGTGCCCGCAGAGAATATTGGTAAGTTCTCCTTGACTCAAATGCAGTCACAGAGATGCTACAGAGCTACAACTGCCAGTATTTTTCCCCTTCCGGGTTATCTGTTGTGTCTCTGTGAAATGGCTTCAAACTGAGTGGTTAAATTGCCTCTTTTATACGCCGTGGTTATGTCAGAGGGAGTAAGTTGGTATTGAAAACCATTGGAGACTACTGTGAAAAGCCCCCTAGGCCCCAATGGGTTCATTCATTCTAGAAGCTGATCAGGAACATGGGCAGCTGTTCCTCCAAGAAGAGAGAAAAATTATCTCAAATTTAGCCCGGGACGCAGAAGGGCACAGTAGGTCAGTGATTTTTGGGGTCACAAACTATGAACCACAGCATAAGATAAAAAATACAATGTTGCAATGTTCTAATAAATAACATATTTTTAGGATGAGATATTTTTATTCATTTAATTTTATTTGTTTATTTATTCAATTATTTATTATTTAGAAACATTTAATCTCTCGACCCTCGATCAGTTTATGTGATCTCATTCATTTAACCCAGCTTTGTGCAGTCAACTGCCATATTTCTACATGTGGCTCTTTGTTGCTATGGTTATATAGTCTCCCCACTGCCTTTCAGTCTTTTATTCCATTGATTTGTAATTATTTCTTGCATAGTAGTATCCTGATTGAATATTTGGGGGAAGATGAACTGTTTAGTTCCATTTACGTAGCACTGTGTCTCTCCTCTCCAAGCCTTTCCCATTAAATGCTAGTTAGCTGCGATGATATGGACACACTCTTCTCTCTCTACCAAAGCACTGATTAATATGTCATGTAATATGCAGCACACGGGTTAGTTAATCACAGGGGTTTTTATAGAGCTCAGATGTCAGTGGTCATAGCGAAATACAACTAGTTCCATTCATTAAAATCTCAGAAGAAGCCTGCCCCAAATCCCTTAGACGAGTTGGAAGAAGAAGAGAAAAGACGGCTCCTCTCTGTTAATTAACATAGTTTGCTGTAGCTCAAACGGCACCTCCGGGTGCCGTCAAGGGCAAGACGAGGGGAAAAAAAGGGAGGGAGAGGACGAGGCGACAGACGAGAAGGAGTGGAGTATTTCACGATAGACAGAATGGGAGTGCGGTCGGAGAACAATTCCTCATCTCCGTCTGTCAGAAGCCATCTATCTGAGGAAGCGAGGCGGTCTCTGACTGATTCATGTGTCCTCCTGACCCCTCAGTAATTTCACACATCAAAGGGAGAACCACCCGGAAGCCGGAACGCCAGGAGAGGGAGGTGCTGCGAGAATTCTGAGGGTTTTCGAAGAGATTTGCTTGTCGCGCTCGGTTATCTGAACCCAGAGGGGAAAGAAGTGAAAAAATATATATTTTTGATCCTATGAATATTTGGCATTTATGCTACAGACAGTTGCGCTCGCTTCTGCTCTGCCTCTCTCCCCTCCCTTCCTTTCAACAATACAAAGTAGCCAAGAGCTTAGTGGTCATTTTTTTATATAAGTAAATACCACTCTTTTTTTTGCAATGAATGTGTATTCTGTGGCTGGTACACTCTTTTCTTAGATCTTAGTGTACCTTTTCTAACATTTCTGTTTGAGGAGCTCTATTAAACATGCTATATTACTTTTCATGTCTGAGCTATGTGTAATGTGCCTTCTCTCTCTCTCTCTCTCTCTCTCTCTCTCTCTCTCTCTCTCTCTCTCTCTCTCTCCCTCCCCCACTCTCTTTCTCTCTAACCTTTCTCCCAGTGCTGGATGTATATGTGTTAAGCACCGATGGTCAGGTGCAAGACTTCAGATTTCCTCAAACAAGCAAAGGTGCGGCATCCATTCAGCTCTCCTCAAACACCGTCAAAGTCAACAGCAAAAATGGTAAGAGTAACTATAACGATTTACACGTTAAACTGGTACTGTAGTTTCAAAGTAATTTTGTTTTCAAAAAGGGGCCACTCGATATATTTGATTACTTTGATGTTGCTGATTGCAGGTGTGGCGAAGCTGGTGTTTGTTCTGTACAAGCACCTGGGCCAGTTCCTGAGCACAGAGAATGCTACGTTGAGGGGGTTTGGAGAACTGGGCCGACAGAACCATTCCCTCACAGTAAACTCTCACATCTTGTCCGCCTCCATCACCAAGGAGTCAAGCCGCGTGTTCGTAGCCGACCCCGTGATCTTCACTTTGGAGCACCTGGATGTAAGCAGCTCCTGAGGTGTTCCAGTCAGGCCACCGTAGAGGGCCACGCTGTTAAATAATTAGCACAGTCTGTTCAACTCAAAGCCAGCGCTTTAATATTTTGCATTGCACTGCGGTTGTAAGGAAAAGTGTTAATTTAGTCAAGAGACAAAGCCCTTATTAGGCCATTGTGTAAAAGAAGGACAATTAGTAATATTTTTTTTAGCCCTTCACTCTGTGCTCGGAAATTGCTATAACAGCCACTCATCCACAGCAAAGCAATTAGTAATAAATAGAGAAATATATAAGCAAACTGAGTGTTAATAAGTTCAGTCTTGTTTAATTTATTATTTGAAAGTTTGTCTCTGTGCTTTTGTTTTGTAGAAGGAACACTACTACAATCCCAACTGCTCCTTCTGGAATTACTCAGAGAGGAGCATGATGGGATACTGGTCCACTCAGGGCTGTAAACTGCTGGACACCAACAAGAGCCACACCACCTGCTCCTGTAGTCACCTGACCAATTTCGCCATCCTCATGGCTCACCGGGGAAATGTGGTAAGTGGGAGAATAATCAAAGATAGATATAAAGAAGCTAGCTAGAAGAAGCTAGGTTTGTTCTGTGCCAACATTTTGTCTGTAGCGCAATGTGCTATTCAATTAGTTTTTGAATGCAACAGCAGGCTTTTGTGATCGAAACTCCAAGATTTAAGATGTTAGAGATGGATAGAGAGAGTCTTTGTAAAGATTCAAATAATTTCGTTCAAAAGACCCGTTCACCAAGTCTTTCAGTTTCTGTTTTCCCAAAACGTCCCACGATGCCCCACATTCTTCCTTGACGTTCAGACTTGAAACGGCATTCGAGTTAAGTGAATCGGTCAGTTCTCTCAACCAATGACATGGCCCTTAATATGCCCACAGCCCGCCTCCAGAAACTTTTCTTTTAAAACTAGGAAAGCCATAGCAGACTTAATCTAGTCAAACGTTAACAAGCGAGAGCTATTTTAAATAATGAATCAGTGCACGGCGTTGAACGAATTGTTCATAACCGAAACATCTCTAGAAGACGTTTGTTGACTATGAGACTTGCTTTTGGTGTGTATGATTTATTAAGAATTATTAGTATATATCTGAGAGCAGAAGTCTCTAAACTAGCCTAATTGAGCGCTTTACATAGGCATTAAAAAAATAAGGTGGGGAGCAAGCTCTGGGGAAGGACTGTTGGACCAAAACACAAAATAAACCAGTGATGCAAAAACACATTCACTTTTCATGGGGCAATTCTCCATCTTTCTCTGTGAGTGGTGGCTTGTCATTGTAACAGCCTATCAGGTAGTTAGTTCCATCTCATTGATGTGTGTGTGTGTGTGTGTGTAATTTCGGTGAGAAAGAAATAGCATTGAAGCCTAAGGGATAGAGAAGCGAATCGCTGTGGAACTAAGTGACGTATGAGGAGGAGAAACAGAGGCAGGCTGTCACTTTCTTGGCTGATAGTGGGGAAGAAATTGAGAGCCAGTAAGTAGTATACCATTATACAGTATAAATTATATTTTACCTATGATGTGAGCCTAATACGCTCCCATGCAGATGTGTAGAATGTTTCTGGTGTATCCTTAAACCTAATTTGCATTTCTGTTCGACTTGACTTGACTGGAGTGGAATCCATTCGCTGGAGAAATGCAATTACAATCCAATTACACGATAAATATCATGTGCTACGGCAATCTAGCCAGTAATAAATATGCAGGATAAGTTTGTGGTTCATATAATGATATAGGCCTGCTGGGGAACTGTGTCCCTGTCATCTGTCTTAACCTCAACCTTAACCACAAGTTGAAAGCAGAGCCCTGAGGGAAAGCTTAGCCCTGTGCCGAACCCCCCCACCCCCACACACACACACACACACACACACACACACATGTCACCCCAGCTACAGCTCCTACCCTCAATTAAATTACAAATATCACAGAAGGAATCGCCTCCCTTGCAGGCCACCGTAGCCTGAGCTGATGGTTTGTACGGGCCCGTGTGCTATTTCTGCACATGTCTGGTGCCAATATTGAGATGTGTTCAGGTTCACATCGTTTAGCAAACACACACACACACACACACACACACACACACACACACACACACACACACAGAGACACACACTGCCCCTGATGGCGAGAACCCACATGTGGGCGTAAACGTCACGCAAGCCGCAGGTCTTTGTGACAGTTTACTAATGACTTTACATGCCGCAACATGGCCCACACGAGGTGATGTAAGCATGTTCACGCTCTGTGCTAGATGTCATCAGCCATGAATCTGCTACGCACAGAACGGCAGAGGTGAAAAATCTCATTTTCTTTTAATAAGCTATCGTAACCTGCAAGCACTACTACATGGCAACCACCGTAACAAATAATAACATCTTGATAAAAGTGTCACTCCACTGATCAGTTCATTGTGAGTAAGCTCTCTCTCTCTCTCTCTCTCTCTCTCTCTCTCTCTCTCTCCCTCCCCTCCATCTCTAGGCGGAGGGAAGTGTGCACGAGCTTCTTCTCACGGTGATCACCAGGATGGGCATCGCCGTGTCCCTGGTTTGTCTGGCCATCAGCCTCTTCACCTTCTGCTTCTTCAGAGGCCTGCAGAGCGACCGCAACACCATCCACAAGAACCTCTGCCTCAACCTGTTCATCGGGGAGCTGGTGTTTCTCGTGGGAATCAACATGACCGAACCCAAGGTGCCACCCCCGGTTACGATAGTTAGTAAAGCGAAGATAAGATGGTAAAGCGATAGTTGGGAATTTGTGTCGTGTCGTCTACAGAATAAGGAATTTTATACTCACCTGTGATGTTTATTGGTTAATAACAGCTTTCAGTCCGTTCTTTAGCTATTTTACCTGGTATTTTGCACCCCCATAGGTCTTATGCTTGCTGGGAGTGTACTTTCTATGTATTTTGCCAAACAGAGCAATTTTATGCCTAGCAAGCATTAAAGGATATAATTATAGTTTGACGTTCAAAATTGTAAATGAAGGGCCCCAAATTTGTTATGATAGGGTGCACTGGCGCTCTAGGTATGTTGTGGATTAAGTTTTCTAAGTGCTTTTGGAGTAAAACTAATTTGGCCTAGTTTCTAGTTATGTGACATAACTAGAAACTAAAAAACATAGAACCATGATAAATAATATAGTATGTAGCTATCCCTTTTGAAGGGATAGTTCTATAGAAAAATATAGAACTATCCCTTCAAAAGGAAGGCCAGAACTGGGTCAGGGGTTAGGTTGCTTGACTACCAACCAAAAGGTCCTGGGTTTGCCCGGCCTACCTGTAAGTATCCCTGTAAGCATTCCTGAGTAAGATGTCCAGCCCCTTAATACTTTACTGATTGTAATACTAAGTTGCTAAAAGGTGTAAAACTTTGCTAAAAGTGTCTGCTAAATGTTTTGTAGCAATACTGCTGTTATCTTGCTTTCAATTCCATGGTCCCGATAAGGAGTCTCATCCACAGCCATAAAATGCTGATTGCTTGTGTCCCCTGTCAGCTGGTTTGTTCCGTCATTGCCGGCGTCCTCCACTTCTGCTTCCTGGCGGCGTTCGCCTGGATGTGTCTGGAGGGCGTGCAGCTCTACCTCATGCTGGTCGAGGTGTTTGAAAGCGAGTTCTCCCGCAGGAAGTACTACTACGTCTCTGGGTACCTCTTCCCGGCGGCGGTGGTGGGAATCTCAGCGGCCATCGACTACCGCAGCTACGGAACACAGCGGGCGTAAGTGTGACATCTTTGTGTGCGGTGGGGAAAAGCACACAAAGGGCATTTAGCCCTGTCCCCTGGTCCCCTAAACAGGCCCATGCAGGCATGCGTGGATGTGCTAGTGAGTGAAATACCTCACAGGGCAGTGTACATCTACCCGCTGGGCGAATTTACACCCCGTCACGGCTTAAAGAAGACGCTGTGTGTTTAAAAGCCGCAACATAAATGACCTCACTGGCTAGTTGCCTCAACCTGGTGCTTTTATTTGTTTTGCTTCGTGTCATTTAAAACTGCTATTACTTATAGTATTGGACCGAGCAGTGGGCCATATCCTGCGTAAACTGTAGTTTGTTTTAATTGATTGGATTGAAGTAAGCAGGTTTTAAACGTAAACGGCTACTTTTGCTGCAGTGTTCACTTCATTCCTGTTTCCCAGCGATAGGCTAGAAAGTGGACAGTTTATTCTTGAATGTTGTTTACTGTTAAAGAAAGTCTGACGTGTACAAAGTCGGACAGCCCTCATTTGTAGACATTTGCAGACTGTGAAGTCATGAGTCCAGCAACCGCTTGTTTTTGGGCTCCAGCTTCTCATGGCACGAGGCCAGAGCGAGCTGTGGTCAGAGGGAGTCACTTTTCTGTTGCTGCAGACCATCATCCGTCTAGCGGTGCGGGCCTCTGATCGATGAGATACAGCCTGCTTCTTGGCAAAAGATGATTCAATAAACAGGATATCTCTATGTTGTGCCTCCATAGATGCTGGTTGAGAGTTGATAACCACTTCATCTGGAGCTTCATCGGACCTGTGACATTCATAATCATGGTAAGCTGCTAAGTGTGTGTGTTTGGGTGTGTGTGTGTGTGTGTGTGTGTGTAAATTCCCATGTTTGTGTGTTATGTTCCCATGCCTTCTTTGTGTTTTTTTTCCTCCCCCCCCCAAAATAAATTGTGCCGTACGTTTTTTCATAGGCGTGTGGAAAAAAAAAAAAAAAGTTTATAGATTTATTTATTTTTTGTCTCCCTGGGATGGTAGCCTTTTAGCTCTGCTTTTCCCAGATCAATTTGCATGAAAGTAAAGTGGTCCCATTATGGCTGACATCAGGACATCAGTGCCCTTTCAGCTGTGAAATCCTTAGAAATCAGAACCGGTGAGCGGCAACAACTTATAGCTGTTTGGGCCGGCGCGGTGCATCGACGCATCACTCCCCCGCCTGCAATCAGTGGGGAGAAATTGTCTCAGGCGTGAAGGTCTTTTCCTCAGTAAGAAAACGTAGGCATGGGGCGGAGGGCGCCAGGAACAAGGGGGGTAATGAGCAGGTGGGACAGACAGCCATTACTGCAGCTCTGGGGCTCGGCTGGAGATCATGACATGTCCCCAGCCAATCACAGCGCGCCGACGTCTCCATCTTCACCTTAATATTTCATATAGTGCACTACACACACACACACTCAATTGCGTGGATTTATGTGCACTGGTAAGCTTCATGTGCACACGCCTTTGCGTTCATGCATGGACAAGTCTGTGTCTACATCGGTGCATATGGTAACAAATAAATCTGTCCGTAGCCTCCGTATACACGAGAAGCCCTGGAAAAATACTGTGTCGGCACTGATGGATTTCGCATTGTATTTGGCAGCGATGTGAGAGGCCTAGATTTGGTAGGGGAGGGCCCCTTGGAGACTGGGCATGAAGGGGAGTCCATATGCAGCTCACCTCAGCTCTCTGAGTGCCTGCCTGCCTGCCTGCCTGCCTGCTTGCTTGCTTGCCTGCCTGCCTGCCCGCTTACTTGCTTGGCTGGCTGGCTGTCCCATCAGATCTGTGTTATCACTCGCGGCTGTGTTAAATGCATCTCCAACCACAAGAGTCATGCAGGCCTAAATCGGCCCCGGTGGCTTGCAGACAAAATTAGGCGTCGCTTTTTCAGATGTGATCTAAAAGCCCTTCTCTGCCCTCTCCTTCTCTTCATTTCTTCCTCCATTTCTCTTTTTATTGGTTTCTGTCCTTTGCTCTGCTTTTTACTCGACATCTTTGTCCATTTAAGTAGCGTCCATATTGGTTTAGTCTGAGTGTGTCCATGTGGGCTAAAAGTCAGAATCTTATATTTTATATTTCAGTATGTTGTTTGTTATCTCTTTTTTTGTAATCTCCACATTCCTCTTCTTGCTCCGCGTTGTCTGGTTGATGTTTCAAAATATATGTGCCTGGGGCAAATTACGGGTAGAGGCTTTTAATAACACAAGAATGAGGATATAAATTTGTTTTATTTTTTTTCCCATTGGATATTTACTAAAGTGTTTTTCAGTGGTTTAGTATGGTAGTGAGCCAACTTGAAGTGCACCTTCCTCCCCTTTATCTGGATGGCAGTGAGCCCGCCGTTCCACGATGAGAAACATCCTGAAAGCATTGTAAAAAACTTTTTTTTCCCCCCACAATGTACGACTTGAAACAGTTCTAATATTTTTCCTGGCCCTCAGAAAATCGCAGGTAAAATATGTCACTATGATGTATCCTTTCCTCTACGTGTTTTCTGGACCTCTGCAAAATGTAGAGGAGGTTGCATTAGATTTAGGTTCCTCATCCCCTTACGATGAGAAATGAGAAAGCTTGGCCGAGGCCCAGACTGTGCAGAATGTCAGCGTGAAGTGGAAAGAGAGACCTTCAAGGCAGTTTATCTTAAAGGCCAAAGCTGTGCGAGGCAGACCACAGCGTTAACCTCCCCTTGTTATATTTTCTTCCCCTCTTGGAGAGCAGTTGTACTTTATGATCTGCGCCGAGGCATTAACGCTATATATCCCTCTTAGTAAAGGTATTCCGGTGTTGACGGCTGTGCTTCAGCCAAAAGCCGCGATAGATTAAGCAATATTCAGCCACCACAGTAAGTCGATGTGAAAAGGAAGCGTCTTATGTGTTGTAGCTGGAATTGAATGCCCTTCTAAGTGCAGCCTCTTAACCGTGATATGCCTCTGTTTTGACAGCTCAATGTCATCTTCCTGGTGGTGACTATGTACAAGATGGTGAAGCACTCCACCTCCATGAAACCGGACTCGTCCAGGCTGGGGGGGATCAGGTGAGGGGGGTGGGGTGTCACTCTACCAGAATAGGTGGCTGGCCGACGGTGGCTGGCCGGCGGTAGCTCGGTCCGAGCTCTCTGGGGTCGGCTCTATGGGAAAAGAGAAAAATAATACACCCCATTACGACTTCATCGCCCTGCATCTGCAATTTCACATGTGTGCTTGACCTAGACATTTACTTTTATTTGCTCGTCTCTGAAACAACCCCAGAACAATTTTTTTCTTTCCTCCTTTCAGACTTGATTTCTCTCCTCAGGTAGTGCCTTTTCAGTTCAATTTACAAGCGCAGAATTTGCACTATGCGTTATATTGCCTCTTTTATTCCATAATAACTGCATCTCTGACCTTTTGTCTCTTGCTCCTGTGTTGGCATGGTTTACAGGCTCTGCTGGGAAACATGCTCAGCCACAGCACTCGTACTGTAGATTTAAGTTGGACAAGGAACCGGGCCTCCTTTCTGTCAGCAAGTCAGATTGCTCTGTAAAAGACTAGTCCCTAGCCATTCCTGTACCTTGATAGTCATTCAATCAACATACCGCATTGAGGCATCAAACCTGGAGTCAAATAATGGCAGGCCGTATTTTAATTGGTGACAGAGTTTCTGGGTTTTGTTTTGTCAAACGCAAGGCTGTATCCGTAGATAAAAACTTTCTCAAGAAAAATATTTCAAATAAAGTAAAACTCAATTAATTGGGGCCCACCTCAAATCGACCACGTATTTACTTGCAGTGTCAGATGTGCTAATTGTTGAGTTTGAAGAATATAATTAGCCACGGTCGGCATGCATACACATGGCAGAACAATCACCATAAACAACAACAACAGTACAAAAACAAGACTAATCAGTCACATCTCCCCCTACAGACTGTTTCTCATTCTACTTCTTTTGTGTCATTGTTTCTGGGTGTTCTCTCAAAAACATCCAACAATGCTGTCTTGTTTAGCTCCGGTCTCTTCCTCTGTCTTTTCTCCCCCAGAGTCTCTGTTTTCCTCTCGGGGTGGTTCACTTGTCTCCTGTGTATCAATAGCTACCAGCCGTCGTCATTGGAACTCACTGTTAAGTTATCTGATTTCCTCTAGGCTTTCCTGGAAATGGCATATGAGAACCTGCTGTGTTGGCAGTCTCTTGTTAGCCCACCCCAAGGAACACCAATACTTTTTGACTCTGTGTCAATTATTGAATGTATATTCAGTTCAAGACTTAGTATCAGCATTTACATGCACTGTTTCGGCAACACGTTTGAAAGTAAGATGCTATCCCAAGCAAGCTACTGGCTAGAAGCAGAGGGACTTGGCACCATGAAAAATGAAAGAGCGGCGATATTTATTGTAGTTCTGTCTCTGTTGCAGGTCCTGGGTGCTGGGAGCTTTTGCCCTACTTTGCCTCCTGGGGCTGACGTGGTCCTTCGGCTTGTTTTTCCTCAATGAGTCATCTATTGTCATGGCGTACCTCTTCACCTTTTTCAACACTCTGCAGGGGATGTTCATCTTCATCTTCCACTGCCTGCTCCAAAAGAAGGTAAATCAAAGTTAAATTAGTTACAGCTGAGCTTATCCTCAACGCACGCATGTAACGCAGCATGAAGGCTGTAGTTGCTTTGCCATTTGTTACCTCGCTACATACTATATTATTTATAACTTCATATTTAATTATCTTGTTTTACATTTTTACTGCACGTGCGTTCACATTTATGTACACTGGGGCTGGGAACTGTCAGAGACTTCCCGATTTTTATATTTTAACAATATTTGGTTGTCAATTGGATATGATATGGGAATCGCTGTCCTGAAGAATTGGAATTTGGAACTAAAATGTTTATTTCCCCACAGACATCATGTCTGATACGAATCATTTCATGACATTTGACATTTTAGGCGCGCCTTTGTCAAATTGTTCATAATGACCGTTTCTATTGCGTTATCATGGCGAAAATATCACCCCATGTCCTTACGGGTATGGCATTGGCATATGGCAACCGCTGTCGGCTTCATGGCATTTGACAAAGATCTGGGATTTACATTTCTCTGGGGAAGGAGTCTTTCACTCCCTCTTTCTTTTGTGCTTAGCCTTCCCTGATCTCGTGCCCCTCTGCAGGTCCGTAAAGAGTACAGCAAATGCTTCCGGCAGTCCCAGTGCTGCGGAGCGCTGCCCTCCGAGGGCCCCCACAGTTCAGCCAAGACCGCCACATCCCGCTCCACCGCCCGCTACTCCTCCGCCACACAGGTAAACAGCCGTTTAAACAATGTCTTTTCATCCTACGAGGAGTGAGAAGGTTAGAGCAAAGGCCCAGCACAAAGGCCCAGCACAAAAATTGTATGCTTTCAATCCATGTTTTTAGTGCGTGAATGTAAACACGGCCCCGAACGGTAATAACATAAAAAATACCATACGCACTATGTATGCATGTATTTTTAAAGGCATTACGTGGAGTTCTCCAATATTTCCCTATCAGGGCCCATGTTTTTGTAATGCATCTGTGTATCAGACGTAAGGAAATGAGACATTTCATTGTAAGGATTTTGAACCAGGTCAGGTTCTCTGCAAAATATGACAAATAGATTTACAACGCTGTGACAGACGTTGTATTGTTACATTACCTCATCGCTATACATTTGCTGTACATCCAGCCAAAACGTGGGATGTTCCGACTTAACTTAGCCGCCATGCCTCTCGACTATTCTCTTCAATACCGGAGATTCGAGGGAGCACTTTGCGACCAGGCAATGGAGCTCAAGGGAAAGTCTTTACACTGGAAAACACTGTCGCTTCTACAAAATTCCTCGTAGTGCCTCTCTATATATATATACTGTATATATATATTCATTTATTTAGAGCATATAGCATATATATAATAAAACATTTCAATTAAAAAATGTATAATCTTGAAATGATATTTTGGCCCCCACAAATATTGAAAAAATGTTGCAACCCATATTTAGTCCTAGTAAAGTTTACCCAGCACTAACATGTAGATTGGTGGGCAAACAGAAGGCTAGTTCAAACAAAGGTAGCCAGAGCTGGTCTGAATCCAAAGGCCCCCCTCACAGCCAGTGAACCCAGAGGGGGCGAAATGGCGGCTGACTAACCGTGGCATCATGTTGAGCAATGATCAACGCTCGCCGTTGCTCTCTGCCACACAGAGTCGCATCAGGAGGATGTGGAACGACACGGTGAGGAAGCAGTCTGAGTCGTCCTTCATCTCGGGAGACATCAACAGCACCTCTACGCTCAACCAAGGTGAGTAGCTGTCTCTGCATAGCGTATTCTCTTTGTGTGCGACGCGACGGATTCACAATGAATCCACGAATAGACACGGGCGCGCACGGCACTGCGGCAGCTTAAGCTAAGGACACAGCTAAAAGGGAAGAATGTGAACCTTATTGTTGTTGCTCTCCTTTTGGCGCCAAAGCGCTAAAGCAGAGCACAGCTATTCTGTTAAAGCATCTACTTGTTGGGATCAAGGCCGGGAGAGAGAAAACAAGCGTGGTGTTTAGCCTGGCATGTCAAATGTTGCATGTGGAGCTGGGTTCAGCTCGGAATGACCCGGACTAGGGGAGGCTGGCTGTGCAGCAGACTCCTTGACTCATCCTCGCCCTGGAGTGACTGTCAGGCTGAAGATGATGAGGGGAGGAAGTCAGAGCTCTGGCTCCAGAGAGCTGGCTTATCTGTGAAGCAGGCCTGATTACTCTAGCTGCCAAACGCTGTGCTTTATAACAAGTGAACCGCTAGTGCACTTATAAAAGCCATGTATATACAATATATACACTGTGTGTGTTTGTGTGTGTGTGTGTGTGTGTGTGTGTGTGTGTGTGTGTGTGTGTGTATATACATACATACACACACGCACACACATACAGCCATGTAAAAAATTAAGAGACCACTGCATTACACTGACC
>JAOEHI010054195.1:0-14283 GCA_025447815.1 Percopsis transmontana | reverse complement strand
AATCTTCATGGCAGGCCTATTATAAAACAGGGACATTACAGTATCTAATGGGGGATGTAACAGCAATATCCTTTTCAGGATATTGGCCATCTGGAAAATGATATAGAACCAATACATTTTGCCCTGTTCCCATGTGCCACTATCATAACCATAACTTATGATTTTACGAATATTACAGTTCTCTGAAACTCTGTTTTTCCTTTTAGTCTGCTATCAGGCTATAGGTCCTCTGGCAATAAAACCAAAAAAGCAATGGGCTGCATAAATTACTTAAATATGAGTATAGCAGTCATCCTCTATCTCAGTTTATAGTGCACTACTCTGCTGCCATCCCATTCTCTCACCAACACAGAGTACATTATATGTTGGGAATATACGTCTGTATGCTGACAGGAAAGGACGCCAGACATGTTTGTATGACTTTTTTACACATGCAGTATTTAGTACCATTGGGTGGTAAAATGTGTAGTATTTGGAGTAGAACACTTATCCTTTCACCCAGACTGAATACACACTTCTTACTGAGAAATGGAGCAAAATGTGTATTCTATTGTTGTTGTTCTCAGATAAATTGCCCGTGTTACCTGTTCAGCCATATGGGCTCAGTGTGTTGCTACATTCTTTATGTCTCTATGATTTAACCAATTCTGGTGATTTAAATTTGAGCAAAATATTAAAGCAAAATGAATGCACATGTGTAACACCTGCATGCAGGTCTGTGTTCATCAGCGCATGTATGTGTGTGTCTGCATAAATATGTACAATTGCATTTTAACACAAAGTATGTGTGGGGGTTACTCTGGCGATCATTAATCATTCAATTACACACCTGTCAGAGTTCAGACAAGGGAGGGGGCAGTGGAGAGAGAGTGGGGAAATAAAGGGAGAGGAAGAGAAAGAGAAAGCTACAGAGGGCGACAAGGAGGGGGGATTGTAATGGAGGGATGAACATAAAGCAAAGAGAGTGAGAGAGAGAGATGAAGGTGGGGAAAGAGAGACAGAGAGAATCAAAAAGAAAGAAGAAAATGTTTTCCTGGGGGATGTGAAGGGCCCAATAACAGCCTGGTGACAGAGGCAAGCTGTGGGACAGTGACAGCTGCTGAAATGCTGAATCCTAAAGACAAACCCTAAGGGACTTGCACATTCTAGATGCACGGGACAGAAGTACCAGCTGAGGATCGGTGACCAAACAGGATGGGAACAACATAAACAAAAAACACTCTTGCTCTCTCTATACTGTAGATATACAGTATATAATATAAATTTTTTTTAAATGTATATATTACATTAACAATTTCCCCCCCCCCCAAAAAAAAATACTAAATAGATAGAGGAAAGAACTTAATACAGTGGTAGCAGATTTTATTCAGTCAAATATTGTGAAAGTATTCAATAACGTTTTTGTCTGATCTCAACACAAGCTCACAAAGCCCTTGGCGACGCAGGGACTGTTCCACTCAAGGTTTGCATACTGTATATGCCTGGTTGTGTGTGCCCGCTTTTCCAGCCTGCACTTACTTATGTGTTAGCATTTGCATATGGGTGCATCATCTCGTCCATTGGTTTTCTATGTATGTGTGTGTGTGTGTGTGTGTGTGTGTGTGTGTGTGTGTGTGTGTGTGTGTGTCCATGTTTAGCAGCAATACCCAGCTCTGGTGCCTCGGGCCACAGCCATCTGTGCCCCCAACACACACACACACACACACTTTTTCTCCATTCTGTCCCTCACACCCCATCACCACTGCCATATATCTCCTTTATGGCCACCGTGAGTGCGTGCTACACACCCATGTATGCATAGTATGTCACGCACAAAAGAGATGTGTGATTGTCTATATAAGGGACTGAAAGGTGTAGGCCCTATGTGGGGTATATGTTTGCTGCAGTATGTCTTAGCCAGTGTTTCCTCTTTCCTGTCACCCATCTAGATCTGTCTGTGCTACGCAGAGAGTGCATGTGTGTGTGTGTGTGTTTGCGTGTGAATGTAGCTGCGTGTTAGTAAACAAGACTGTATATGCACCTACATTACCCCCTGTTGTCCCTACATTTTGACTATGCACAAAGTGTGTGGGCGTGTTTGTGTGTGCACGCCCAGCTGTTTCTGGGCTTGGCATCCACATGCAGGCGGAATGCCAGATGTCTCTTTAGGCAAATTTGATTGGCTGGGTCATTGGGTATTCTGAAATTAGACGGTTCCATATGTAAGGATGTGTACGTGTGCACGATTGTGTGTTTGCATCTCCATGCATGCATGTACAAATTTGGATAAGAGGCTCCCTGTATAACTATTTACAGGTGGATGTATGTAGCCAGGGTATATGCATTCATTGAGTACTTTGTAAGGATTTGTGTGTGTGTGTGTGTGTTTTTAAAATATGAGCCTTCAGAAGAAGTTTTCAAACAAGGTTCTCAAACTGGGCCCAATAACTTGGACATTACTTTTACAGCATTTGGCAGACGCTTTTATACAAAGCCACACAATAAGTGAAACACACGCTTCCTCACCAGATCTAACAATGATGGTCTAAATTGTCACAAGATATATTCTGAACATTCCATCAAATAATATCTAAACTACAATACAAATGAAAATGTGACACTAAAAATCGTTTTAAAGGTTTAATGACACCATCTAGTGGCCAACAAAAGAGACACATCATAACGAGAGATAAAAACGTCCCCTGGTCCTAGGGGAATATGTACATGATAAATAAGGTTTCATTGTTAACTTATATTATTAATATCAGGATTTATTGTCACTGCAATTAATAACAGGGCTCGTTTCCAGCAATGCAAGGTAAAAGTTCCAGGCAATTCGAACACTAAAAAGAAACAGCAGTATATTCTTCAAAGGCAAGGAGCTCAGGTCAAATCTCATACATTCGCATACATTCAGTGTACATAATCAAATATACAATTTACATCCACAGTACAATTACAAGTATTAATGAGCAGGTAGGGATTAGGCATCTTGCTCATGATTGCTTACAGGAAGACCGGGCATACTGGGGATACACAAGCAGTGTACCGTCGTCTGTTATTATTATGATGGTGTGGCTATCCACAAGACCTGCTTCAGGTCATGAATAATAAATTAAAGTAAAAACTAGCATTTATAATAAAGATGTCAAGTTGCACGCATCACCCCCTTTAAATACTTAATTTTCGTGTTATATAATGTGCAGTTATATAAAAGAAAGCATTTCAAAGCATAACTACCACTTCTCAGCACTGCCCAACAAAATAAAAGCTTTCAAGGACTGAACAGGAGATGCTGTGTATGCATGCGTGTGTATGTATATGCATGCGTGTGTGTGTGCGTATGTGGGTGTGTGTGTGTGTGTGTGTGTGTGTGGGTGTGTGTGTGTGTGTGCATCTATTCATTGTTGTGTGCTATGCGTATGCCTAACTGCTTGGTCCACAGTACTTCATGATGATAGGTACTTGTGTACAGCAGCGTGCTCCTTCTTCCCTTCTTCTCCCTCGCTTTGCTCCATGGCCCCCTTCTCTTGGTCATCTTCCACTGACTTCTCCTCAGCTGCGTCTTCTTCTGTGCTTCCTGGAGACCGTCCAGCTGTCCGATTGTCCCCTTTCCCCAGTAGTGCCTGTTGTGGCGGCTCTATGGGGTCTCCCACCTCTTCTCTCACCACCTCCAGAGCTTCTGTGTTGTTTCCTGTCTGCTGCTGGGACTCAGCCTCGGCGCCCAAGGAAACCAGTCGAACACACTCACGTTTTTCCCCACTTTCATCCCCCTGCTCACTTCCTGTTTCTGCCTCCTTGTGCACCTTCCTGTGACTGGGCGGCCGTTGCTTGCAACGGCGGGCCTGGCTGCTGTATAGAGTGCGCCTGCGATGCCATTGGTTTAGAGACTTCTCGGCTTCGGCACTGAGCTGGCGGGAGGCCAGTCGTGGTCGGAAGCTGCTGATGTAGTAGAGTGAGGCGTATAAAGACGTCAGATAGTAACCGCCTGTTGGAATGACGAGCAAGGACAAAGAAATAAAGAGAGGTGTCAGAGAGGAAGAAGTGATGTGGCCTTGCTGCTTCGGTAACCCTTCCTTTTACAGTCCCCTAATTACTAGGTATTTACACGGTAAATATATGGTAAGTTCTAGTTTATTGTTGGTAATTACCACAGGTAACAAGTATGTAAATACAGAGAACCTACAAACTAATAACTAAGTAGTAATCATAATCTATTATTGGGTAATTACTAAAGGTCATTAGTATGTAAATACAGAGAAACTACAGCTGAAATACAAGGAAAAAACCTTCACAATTAAATATCCACTTGACTAAGTACCATGTATTTGTGACCTGTTTAGGTTGGTAATAACTTGAATTGCGTACTTCCTAGGAAAGTAGGCAACCAATTTTCAGAAACACTTCCTCTATTGCTCATCAATTCAAGATACATTTGTAGTTATCCAAGGTTATGTTGGTAATAGTCTATTTATGTACTATCTCGAAATTAAGATAGTAATTTCCCATAAATTAATTTGTTAATTCCTTTTTAGTTTCTCTGTATTTGCATACTAATCACCTTTAGTTAATACCCAATAATAGATTATGATTCATCATATGCTTACCAAGTAAATAGTTTCTAGGTTCTCTGTATTTGCATACTTCTTACCAGTGGTAATTACCAATAACAAACTAGAACTTATTTAGAAAAGGTAAATACCTAGTAATTGAGGACTGTAAAAGGAAGGGTTACCGCTGCTTCTGTACATGGATTATTGCTAAGAATGGCAATATAGACAGTTATGACGATTATTCTTTATGACATAACAAACATGCGACATTGCCGTCTGCTCGGGCCTCAGAGATATCACTCTGTCTGTTAGGAAGCATAAGCGATCGTGAATCAGTGTCACCTGTTTTAGTGGCCACAGACAATTACTCTCTCCTCATCCTTTCTGACTGATTCTTCTCTAGTTTTGTGTTTTGCTAGTGTCTTTGTCACTACTGGTAGCATGAGGCAGTACCTACAGCCCATTCAGGTTGTGGGTATGTTATGCTGGTTTCTGTTATAACCTGTAATAATAAATTATTATATTATAGAAATCTACATTAAAAAAATTAATGTGATTTTTCTCCAGTGAGGGGATGAGGGGGCGGGACAGTTCCACGTGGGTATTTGTGGGAGAGCGAATTACACTACAGCACTAATATTGGCAGACAGTGTCAATCAATGCATTGGGAAAAACAGCGACCATAAATGTAACAAAACAAACCCAAAAAAACACAACCCATGACCCGTGATTTTTTCAAGCGACTTCAAAAAAAAGAAGCCCAAGGTAAACTATTATCAGCGGACTTAGCAACTCTGGCTTAGTTTTCACCCAGAGGTTCTTCTTTTTGTTCTATAGCATTTGTTCTTGGATTATTTACTGACACCTACTAGGGTAGATGCAGCTGTGCCATCGCTAAGGCAGGGGGACTGAGCTATGTCTAATAAAATAACTCATTATGTACGAACCAAATCATTGTAATCTCCATCTCACGTGAAAATACATGATCTAAAAAATATTTACTAATATAATAACATATTCACTAAAACTATTATAAACATGATTTTTGTCTGTATACCAAATCTGAAACATTATGCTTAGTGCTCCTTAAAATCGTATGTGAATCGGAGGTGTCTGTGTCTCACCTTCTCCCTGTAGCTGTGGAGGGTCGAGCAGCTCCATCATATAGTCTGTGTCCCGCTGCAAGGTGACAACATCACTGCGAAGCAGCACCCAAGTCAGGCAGGGCAGAAAATCATCTGCTCCAAACACCACGCCTAGGAGAGGAGAGCACTGTATAAAATGACCCCTCGTTCTCGGTACATGATCAATTGCCATTGCGATTCACTTTCAGCGACTTAGGACCGGATTTCATAAAGGTTTGCATGAGTACAATCGTGTGCAAACGTGATATCGGCCGCAAAGGAACATGTAAGCTGACCTACTAACAGTGTGCACGCAGGATGACGTCTTTCAAAAGTGCAAGATAGCACATATTGTTCATTTACTACGTTTGCCTTAATGAATATGCAATTTGGGGCATTTCAATTTTAGTGTGCAAAATAATGGGAGGGTAACATGCAAATACATTGATTTACTACACGCAATGTGATCTATCAAGCACGAACGCAATTTCAGGTGATAGCAACAGCATCTATATTTAATACGTTTGTAAGGAGTGTTGTGCATAGGGCCATAGCCAGGATTTGAGAAATAGGGGGTTTCGCACTAGTCATCACTACACATACAAACAAGCGGTTGGCCTATTAGGCTACTATTATTGATACCATCGTTTTGAATGTTTCTTACAGATACTGGCATAGCGATCATTGTTTTTGTCTCACCGAATGGTATGCTGTCTGCCAGTTCACTCACAAGACACCTGATGCAGTGCTGCCTGATACGTGCGGAAATTCCAATTGCTGGAAATGTTGGTGATGCAAGGGGTTGCGCCTTCGCTTGTGCCCTCTCACAAAAAGTATACACTGAATTAAGCATGCACTCGTCTTGGAGAAGTTTCTTAACCGATTATCTGGCCAAGCTAAGGGATGATTTTAAACCAGTCACAAGAAGGAGTCACGCAATACCTTCCATGCCCAAACTTGTTGCAACTCTACATGGGCAGGATAGTCTAGTCTAGTGTTTGGACTCCCAGCCGGAAGGTTGTGGGTTTGAACCCCCAGCGTACTGTAGCTGTTTCTACTGCGGTTTCCCAAAGCATTTTTTCAGATGTGCTGTCCCAAGTACTTCTGCAATCTTACGCAGGATGGGCCGGTACATACAATGTCCATGTATTGGGGACTCACTGAATGAAACCATGGCGGAAACCATTAAAACATGCAAACCTCATTTAAATGCTGCTGCCTCCATGGTGTTTGCACTTGTTGTCATTTATGCAATAATTCTTAGTATATCACCCATAACACGTACTAAAATTAAATGTGCAATATTTTAGAATGCACACGCAAATTCTATGTATGCTTTATTTGGGATGTTAGTAAATCCGGCCCTTACAGTGCAATTACAAGTATTAAGGAGTAGGCAGGGGTCAGGCAGGGGTCAGGCAGGGGTTAGGGATCGAACTCACAACCTTTTGGGTGGGAGTCTACTATCTTAAAAACTAACCTTTTTTTAACCTTCATTTATTTTTATTGTTTCTGAAACACATACTTTTAAAGTGCAAAGCTGACCACCATCTGCACTGGTTAACTTTTTATGAAAAATGAACACAACCATAATTTGAATCTCTAGATTCGAGGGTTTAACTGAAGTTAAATAAGAGTGGGTTAAGTGGCTAAAGGCTACCTGGGCTGGCGTTGGTGCTCATGCTGTGGTAGATGGTCTTGCAGACCTTCAACAGGATCTGGACCTTCTTGCTGGGGGAGTAGGCAGCATGCATGCTGCTCCACCTCTGCTGCATTCGCTCCAGGGTGGGGGGGTCGGGCACCCCAGCTCCCGCTGAGCCCCCCAGATCCTCCACCCCCCGCTCCTCCAGCACCCGCTGGTTGCCGCGGAGATTGGGTAAGCTGCCATCCTGGCAACGAGACGCCTGGAGAGAGGCGTAGATGTGGTTTGAGACGGGCTTCAGCGCCACCTTGTGGAGGGACAGCTCCACCATGGAATCTGTAGGAGAATGGGAAATGGGAAGAGAGCAGGGGTTTCAAAAGAGTGTCTACGTATAAGTATGATTATACTGAGTCATACGTGAGATGCGAGCATTGAACTAATTATTTGTACTGTCAAGATGATGATAGTATAAAAATATACACTACTTTGAGAACCACTGATTGAACAAAGAATTTTCTCACCCATCTCCCAGTCAGGCGTGTCGGTCATGCTGTCCAATAGGGACTGCATCTCTGGACAGTCCATCAGAGTCTCTCGCAGCGCTGTGAGTGATGACCTCACTTCCTGCAGGAACTCTGTGCCTGTGGTACCATTTGGGTCCCCCCCTCCTCTCAGCGTCGCCTCGATGAATCCTTTCACTGCCTCCGCGAACACCCCGCCTTTCCGCTCACTCAGCTCCACGACCCGATTGGTCAGTCTTTTCTGCGGACTGACCCACCCGCTTATGGCTTGGCCCACTGCTGAGATGCGGTGCTTCACCTTGTCGGCTAATCGGTTCCCATACTGGTTCTGGCAGGCGGGGCTTGACACCTGAGACTCCTGCTCTTCCTCTATGCTGCTGATTGACAGCGCGTCTAGATCCATTGAAGGGGGATGTAGCAATGAGACAGGTCTGGGCGGGGGCAGCCAGACTCCATCTTCGATCCAGGAAACCCTGTGAGGGGACTGGGGAACGGGACTGCTGTGACGCTGCGGTTGGACGGGGGATAAACCGGTGGGGTTGGAGTGGGAACATGGGGTAGGAGAGGACGGGCCCTCCTGGCTCACTGCTCTTCTCGGGGGACACGAGGCAAAGTCACGGCTAGGACGTCTCAGCACCACCGGTTCTGGGCTAGGTGGTGTTTCTGCCAAATTCGCAGAATGGGCTCGAATCAGACCTGAAAGAGGCCAACGCAGATCATTAATGTACGGCTACAAACAAATGTAATTAAAATAATAATTTATAAACATTTATTATCAAGGTGACGTGAAATTAAAGAACCTGAAAAGGATTACGTCAGCATTAATGCAATTATTATTAATGACTTTGTGTGTGTGTTTGTCTCCTACTTGGAATCTCAGTGCTGGAAGCTGAACTATCTTGATCCAATGAGATGGCTCGTTTGGTCCGCAGTCCCGCCCCTGCCCAGGGCCTACTTGTGCTGAGACGTCTGGGATAGGCTGATGATTTAGACCACTGAGGACTGGTTGGCTGCTGTGTCAGCAAGTCATCACCGTGCTCATGAAGATAGAGGGGGTTGATGACACACAGGGCTCCATTTGCTGATGTCAACTGAGGACACACACACACACACACACGCGCGCGCGCGAAGTTAGGAAGGTGTTACATGTGAAACATATGAAACAGAACTGTCATGAATAGTAAACTGTTCGATGGTAGTTGACTTTCATATGTATCATCCACAACCTAAGTATTGGAACACCTAATTCACATGATTTCAATGCCCAGACCTGCCAAATTACCCAAAACTGTCACTACAAGGTATATTTAATTTCAAAATATGGATATACGTAGATTACATACATACATATATCTGCCAAGCTGGTGTGAAACAAAATCAAAACCTACGTGGAAAACCCCTTAACACACACACACACACACACACACACACTCTTGAAGAAACCCATGCAGCAAGACTGAGGCTTGGTTTCAAGCTGGGAGTCTTCTGGCTGGGAGTCCAACACCCAGACCACTAGACTATCCTGCCCCCCCTTGTCTACCCATGCTCTGCACACACACACACACACGTTTACCTGTATAGAGCACATGACCGGGCTAGGCTTTGTGTCGGTCACTGGGTCGACTTTTAGGTCAGGGGGCTCAGAGAGCCAGCATTCTACAACGGAAAGAGTAAACATATGTCTAAATACAGGTTAAACAGTTCCAGGTTAAAAAAGTATTCATTCCATGAATCTTTCCAAGCCTAGGTAGGGTGCAGGATCTAGTCAGTATTTCAAAACACTACTACACATATGTAGTATAGATGTATACTACACGCATTGACCCAGAGCAGCTCCATTCGTTGAGAGGAACTACTTATAGCAGAAGTAGAACAGCTATTCTGTTTATCAGCTATTTTATGCTGGATGTGAACCTTCCTAGCCCCCCCCCCCCCCCCCTTCAGGAGGAGGGTTGGTTAGTAAGACAGACAAAATGAGGGACTTACTGGGTCCCAGCTGAGTGGTCGGCTCTGTTACACTACACAGCCATGCGGGGATGGACAGACAAATGGACAACACATCCCTGAAACAGAGGAAAATTAATACAAGTCATTAAATGTGATTTCAACCAACCAACTGTCATCACACAGTAGTTCCGTTTTTCCAGAATTCACCAAACTTTACATCTTGCAATTAAGTCTTTAAAGGATTACACTGATCAGCAATTATCTGTAAACTTGTAAGGATATGTGTTTTGTTTCTTTTAAACAACCAGTAGGTAATTGTACATGTATAAATGTACAATTGTACATTTATACAACTTGGCAATGGCAAATTAATGACTTTATTCTACCCTGAAAAGTTACTCACCTTGTTAGAGAGTAGAATAGTATTAACTGGGCCACATCGAAGAAACCTAGACATGACTGAGACAGCTGGAAGGCTAAGAGAGAGAGAGAGAGACAGATAAGCACTACTTATTAGAAATTGACTACTTATTAGAAATGGACACCGGCAAAATCAGAAAGCCTAAGAGGAAGTTTGTGAGTTCCTAAGCATATCATTTCCACTTTGAATACGTTTAAATGCAGATGCAGTCAAATTTGGATACTGAGAGAACTGATCTATACAACAGGCCTCATTTGTTTCATGACTGAAAATAACCACTTATTGATATAATCACAGACACACCCCTCTCCTATAAACACTGTTTCTGGTTTCTGTGTAAATGCTAAGTCTAGTTAAGATGAAAACCAAATTATGTCCAGTCTTAACCAGAACAGGAGGTCAGAGAAAGCAGCTATAGCAACCAAATCTACCAAACATGGTAACATGCACACATGCACACAACACATGTACAAGTTCACAAGCGCACAAGCGACTGAAAGAAACACAAACACACAAAGAGTGAGGGCCACACAGACTATGGTTGCTACCTGTGCTGCTTTGTATTATATGGTAGTCCAAAACTGCTTTATTCTCTCCTCCTGAAGACACACATAAAAGGTTGGGCTTGGACGTCTTAGGGTCCTTTAGAACAAGGAAGCTCTGAGTACAGACAGAGAAAGTGAACAGTCACTCTAGTTAATGGCAAGCATACAGCAACATCTTCAACAACAAAACAGGCTGGTAAAGTCGATATCATATGACTTGATGAGTTATGGTTAGAAGGATAGATAGATAGATAGACAAACAGATAGATGGGGGTGTGGTACAAAGATGCACACAGATTCAGGCCAACCATCCCCTGTTAAGTCACGTATTTAATACATGAATACAATCACACATACATACATAAAGAGGAAGTGGTTTTATTTCTCAGTATACACAGAAATAGATCCGTGAGAGGGAGGTTACAGTCAAACACACAGACAACACAAATGGGTAATGGTGACAGTGATGCGACAGGAATTAATAATTGAGTCACAAAAGCTAAATACATTTGCTGGACGTTCCTAGGAGGACTAACAGCATCGCAAACTTTTCAACGGTAGACTTCAGAACATTCAGTTCTGCTAATTCAGCATTTCAAATAAATATAACTAGAATCTACAAATCTTTCTTCACAATAAGAGAACAGTACCATTGCAATGCTGCTATAAAAGCATTCACAAAACTTCCTGACAGCCTGATGGACAATGTGCCGGTACTGATAAGAAACTGTTCTAAAACAATCCAGTCATGCTTAAACTTACGTTTACGTGTCAAACACCTGCTGCTTTGTACGGCCTATATTTGTCAATCGCTCAGACCAAAAGTATCTCTACACGCTGTGTGCTTCAAACCCCAGAGATATCCCAACCCTCTCTCTGTCCCCTGTCCTTTTCTCCATGTGACGTGAGGTTTTCTCCATGTCTATCTGTAAACCCATTGTACTACTTCTGTATTCATGTCTAAAAGGGGCGTGTGCTTTTTTTTTTTTTTTTTTTACAAACTGCTTAAAGACACATGGCAGTGTGTAGTTCACTGTGAACATGTGCATGCATGTTTGCCACACAGAATACCACTCAATGTCTTTTACCAGGTGATGGATTTAAAGAGAAACAATAAACATTTAAGATAAATTCTAGCTTTCGCTGAGAGAGTGCTGTATAGATGGAAGTACATTGTATACGCTTTGCTTGACATGTGCTTGATTTGTCTCTTTGAGGACACTTTGATCAAGCTTTAAATTAAGACTTAAAAGTGTAAAACTATTTTTTACAGTGGCCATAGTTTTGTATTTATGTCGTATATAGACCAAAATCCTGGAATGAGAGAAAGTGGTAAAAAAGGACCACAACGTACTCCAGCAGGCCTTCCACAAAGTATAACATGCGCTTGCTGTCTGTCCCATGGTGATCCCAGGCACCAGGCCTCCTGACAAACCCTCAGCTGCTCCAGCACAGACAGCAGGGACCGTCTCCTGTTGCCCCTCCATGGGATGGTAGTCATCCCATTGACTGGACTGCTAACAGACCTGGACATACACATAAATAAAGTATGTTTCATTAAATACAGTTTGTTTTCATCAGGACAATAATCCAAAACACGCACATCAAAGCTTTGCCTTCCTTGGACTTCAAACTGTCCGTTGTTGTTGTATAGTCACTATTGAATGTGTACTGCATGGGCACGTTTGAAAAGAGAAATGGCGAAACATTCCAAACTGTAGGCTAATATCACAGGACAACCTCTAGATTGTTCTAGAGTACTGGAATGATGTGGATTCTGAATCAATGTGGAATCAATGGCAAACAGAATACCAGTTGTAATTATAGGGACAATCCCAGATTATTGCTGCGGACGTTACAGAAACAATGTTGTTTAGGTTTCAAACACCAGAACACCAAACACCTGAAAACTAAGGGCGTGACTGTGGTGCTCCAGAATGCCGGAATTTAGTCTTGAGCCTTGCAAGCTCCATATTGCTTAGCTACTCTCTTTGAGAGCTCTGCTGTCTGCTCAGCGCTCACCCACAATTTGCCCCACCCACCTCCAGTTGCATGCACAGAACAAGTCAGTTCGCAGTACCTAATATGTCCAATTTTCTTTTTTGGGGGGGGGCTTAGAAATACAATGGAACAAAATCTGTGATTGTCCTTGGTTGAGTTTCTCTTTGATGGAATAGTGCTTTAAAAATGACTACTAGCAGTTGTCTGTCGGCAGATCACAAAAACGGAGAACAGACCCTCATGGCTTTAGATCAAACTGGCTACATGCGGTCGCACTTCTCTCCCTGCACTACTTAATAATCCTGTCAGGACAAAGATACCAACCTAATAAACCACCCAATCATACTTCACTCCATAGCAATATGGAAACAAATCCAACTTTTCCTTAACCTGCCTAAGGCATACAAAGACAGTCCAATTTGCCACAACCATGCCTCCTCCTGCCTTAGTAGACCCGCAGTCTTTTCTAGCTGGAAAGACAGAAATATTGTCACAATAAAGGACTTGTATGTCCTTGTGAACCTTGTGTCCTACAACTACAACATACTCATGAGCTACCATCAGCACATTTCTATAGGTACCTCCAGATTAGGAATTGTACCACATTATGAATCTATACCCAAACACAATATGCTGGAGAGTATCCTTCATTATCTACCGGGCACTAAGGGATCAGTCTCCTTTTTAAATGATACAGGCTCGTGCAGTAATCTCCGATGACAAACTAAAAAATGAACAAGAACTCAATACTGAAATCTCCCAAGATCAATGGGAAGTAATTATTGATATAATACACAATTGATAGAATACTAGGGAATGCCAGACATGCCTTAGTACAATTCAAGGTAGTTCACAGACTCCATTATTCAAAGTCCAGGCTTCACGCTGTATACCCCAACACCTCTCCTTTAGGTGATAAGCGCATAAGCAAGAGACCGGAACTGATACCCATCAGTTCTGGTCCTGCCCAAAGCTAAATTCCTTTTGGGCTTATATATTTGGCTATATATCAAAGGCCTTTTAATAAAACTATCACACCAGATTCATTACTTGCTATTTTTGGATAAGTGGTAGTTATGTGGGGCAAGCAAGCCATTTCCCTCTGTAGACTGTTGGCTAAATGCCTTATTCCCCAACAATGGAGTTCAGAGGCTAGCCCCCTATTCCAGCATTGGCTTAGAGATCTAGGAAATGTGCTCCACATGGAGAGACTCCACTACACAGTGAGTTTAATAACAGAGGTAATATCTTCCTGAAAACATGGCAAACTCCTATTTGACAAATGGGTGTCTGCACGTGATAAGGCTAAGAGTAACACCCCATGCACTTAAATACAAAATATAAGATTTTATTACATTTTAATCCAGTGTAAATTGAAACACTTTGTACATTATGAAGGCTGTCAATGTTTCTTGCATCCCTAATGCACTTTTATTATAATATTTTTTTTAATTAGTTGTATTTTTTTGCTCTTGTTCATTTTGTGTTCAACTTGTACTGCATGGTTTTCCAAGGTAAGGGTGGGAGGGGTTGGATGGGAGGTGGGGAGG
>JAOEHI010054194.1:0-14284 GCA_025447815.1 Percopsis transmontana | reverse complement strand
TTAAAAATCTTGATTCTGAGTTTCAACATGCCTATAGAGAAGACTAATCCACCTTTACTGCATTACCACAGATAACTAACCAATTGTCTGTCAAATTGATGATTAAAAATGTATTGCTAAAAAAAAAAAAACTTCAGTGCAAATTCTGTCAACTGGATGAATTGTTACTTGACTAACAAAATGCAATGTGTTTACTTTAATGGTAGTTTTTCAGCTCCAATAAATTTAGAATGTGTGGTTCCCCTCTCCTCTTCTCAGTCTTCACTAATGACCTACCCCTTGTTTAGAATAGGGCAGCTATGACGATGTACGCTGATAATTCAACATTATAAAGTGATCTAGATGAACTAAATGAAGTTCTGCAAAATGAAGTTCAATTTGTGTCTAATTGGGTAGAAAATAATAAGTTGTGCTAAATGTATCTAAAACAAAGGACCAGATTTACTAAATCGTTTGTGTAAGCAAAATTGTGTGGAAACTTGATATCACCTACAAATTAACATGTAAGCTGATCTACTAACTGGGCACGGAGGATGACGTCTTTCAAAAGTGCAAGATAGCACGTATTGTTCATTTACTACGTTTGCCTTAATGAATATGCAATTTGGGGCATTTCAATTTTAATGTGCAAAATAATGGGAGGGGAACATGCAAATACATTCATTTACTACATCCATCAAGCCTAAACGCACATTCAGCTGATAGCATCTATATATAATACATTTAAAAGAAAGGAGTAAAGTGTTGTGCATAGGGCCGTTGCCAGGGTTTGAAAAATAGGGAGTTTCGGTTTAGTCATCACTACACATACAAACAAATAGTTGGCCTACTAATATTGATACGATCGTTTTTTAATCAGTGTCGGCCTAGCCTTCATCATGGCCAGAATATGTTTCACACAGTTGCCTTTACTCTAGACGCTGTACCAGGTTACTGTTTGCGATCATTGTTTTTGTCTTACCGAATGGTATGCTGCTTGCCAGTTCACACACAAGACACCTAATGCAGTGCTGCCTGCTACGTGCGTAAATTCCAATTACTGGAAAAACAAGTATAAACTGAATTAAGTATTCACTCGTCTCAGAGAAGTTCTCAACCGAATATTTGTTTATCCAGTTGTATTAGCTTTGAATTTAATTTTTAGCTTAAAAAACAAACAAACTCATAGCTGGCTGCAGGGATGGTTGCGTAGTAATGGCTGCTGTTATCGGTGCAAGGAGAGACGGCCATAATGAAAGAAAATGTAGAGAAAGGGTTTTTCCCCCATTCGTGTCAACATTTTTGACATGACTAAGACATAATGCGCACATTTCGCCTCTCCAGCCATGCCATATTGGAGCTGAGCTAAGGGATGATTTGGAGCCAGTTACAAGAAAGAGTCACGCAATACCTGCCATGCCCAAAACGTCTTGCAACTCTGCATTTACTTGCATCTGTGTCATTCCAGCTTACTGTAGATGTTTTTGCTGCGGTTTCCCAAAGCAGCCCATAGTGTAATATCTTTTGTTCGACTTATGCATTGTGCAGTGAGTTGCTTCTCTTCTCAATAAAGGGAATGGCTTTGGAGCAGGAGTTTTTGGTGTCACCCTGGACAAACAGCTTACCTGGTCTTGTCATATTGATAAGACTGTAGCTAAGATGGGAAGGGCAGTGTCAGTCAAGTGTGCTTATTTCCTGACTGATCACTCAATCAGACAAGTCATACAAGCGCTGGTTTTGTCTCATCTTGACTATTGTTCTGTTGTTTGGTTAAGCGCGACAAAAAATGATTTGCACAAGCTTCAACTTGTCCAGAACAAAGCTGCATGCTAGCTCTTCACTGTTCATCCAGTGCAAGTGTTGAGGGCATGCATAGTGTTCTCTCCTACCTAAAAGTTAAAGACATTGAAAAATAACTCGAAAATTGATCAAAAACTATTCTTTCCATAAGTTTACTAAGAACAGGGAGAATACTAATGGGTCAACCAACTTTCCATGCCTGAGGGAAAACACTCTCCTTCAGGCTAAGGTTAAAAATGTGGCATACTATTTCTGCAATGTATTCAGCTATCATTCCTACTAATTTACCATAAAGGTTAACCAGTCCAGACTTTATTAATTTTTACTGACAGTGTTTTTTACCTCCTCTAGTAGTACTGGTTTGAAGGTAAATCTCCAATCTTTGTTTTCATAATACATTCTTTAATCAGTTTTCAGGTGTCTATCAACTATCAACCTTTTCAATAAAGAAGTAATTGAAATAATTAGCAATTTTGTGGGGTTTTGTAGTGAATGCACCATCTGACACAATAAAGGAAAGACTATTTGCTGACCTGCCTAATATGTCATTAAAAAGTATTCCATAATTTCTTTCCATCATTCTTTAGTTCATGAATCTTGTTTTGATAATGAGATATTTCTATCAGTCTGTTCATTTTTGCGACCATATTTCTGAGTGCACAATATTTATTCCAGTCAATAGTCACCCGAATTTATAGCCACTAGTTTAATTTAATCCCGGTGAGCCATACATTATTTTTTATTAATCATCAAGAAAAGACAAGTATTCCTTACAGTTTGTACTTACTTGTAAAAAGTACTTTTTTGTTATATGTTTTGGTATGTTTATCAGCAACAGTAAATAACATTTCTGAGAACATCTGAAGTGCACACCTGTATCATTCACAGTGCCTACTCTGTCCCTCTGTAGATTTTTTATTTCATTAATAAACTCCTCTTCACAAAAGGATTTATATGATCTTTGAAACACAATCCTTGGCCCAGCCTTCAGTACTTAAGTTTTTCTTGCTATTGCCACTACAATTGTGGTCACATTGGGAATGGATTTGGCCTTTGAGCAAGGCAAACTAGCATTAGTGTAAATATGGTCTATGCATGTGGATGATATTACACCAGGCAGTGTTGTGCCTGAACGCGTTCATATTTTGGGCGAACGTAAACTGAACATACTGTATTACTGCCTGACGAACGTTACTGTCAGAACGTCATTCTGGTGTCTGTGAATGGCACGTTCTCTCAGTTCGTCCAATAGGGTGCCAGATTTCTATAGAGCTTTCCACGCGAAAACCTGTCTAAAACACACCGTAAACAGGCCTAAATATGTAGCGGAAATAACACGCTATCTGGCAACACCAGCCACCAGTGTCGCACCGCCGCATGCGTCATCAAAACAAAAAGCAGCATGGAGGTGACAGCAGCATGTAGTCAACAAAGCAGCAAGGACGCGTCGTATTATCATTTAAACGAGTTTTATGCCAAGGTCGGCGAGTATGGGAAAATTCTCTGGCAGTCATCCAGGATTTCACAGACCCATAGTTCCGTTCTGTTTCATTCCCTACTGACTGCAAGTGCAGTCCACAAAGTGGATGGCTAATACCAGCAGTGTCATGAGGAACACCTCACCTACTGGCCTGGTGTTGTAGCCATAGGAGGCCGATTGCCGATGCCAGCGTCCCCCCAGAGGAAACGTTTAGCCTGTAGAACCTTGCGAAAGTGCACGGAGCAGCCCAGGAAGCGGCCGTGCAAATCTCCATCAGGGTGGCCCCCCTCAATGCCGCTCAGGATGTTGCAATACCCCTGGTTGAGTGGCATCTCACCCTCAGGGGCACCATCCTACCTGACTGAATGTAGGCCCTCTCTATGGCCTCGACTACCAAATGTCACCCTTGCACCTGGTCGGAACAGCCGTAGTAGCCGAACGATCCTCTCCACCGGCTCCGCTGACGGCCGCATTGACATGGACACCACCAGGAATGTGGTCTGCTGCCCGTGAATAAGCAAGCTTTTGGCCAGATTTACCGACAGCCCGAGGGCTCTCACATGGGCCAGGACTGCCGACGTGGCTGTCATCGCCTGTTGGCAGGAGGGGGCACAGATTAGCCAATTGTCAATGTATGGGAGGATCTTGTTGCCTCGCAAGGCCGGGGGCCCCAGAGCCGCACTGACAAACTTTGTGAATATGCGAGGCGCAAGGGACAACCCGAATGACAGGACTGCGAACTCGTACGCCTCGCCCAAGAAGGCAAAGCGGAGGCATCCCCTGTGCTCTGGAGGGATAGGCACATGAAAATAGGTGTCCTTCAGATCCACTGACATAAACCACTCGCCTGCGGTAATAACCTGGAGGACCTTGACCGTCCGCAACATCCGGAACAGAATTAAAAAATGCGTTTTAGCTGTCTCAGGTCCAGAACTGGACGAAAGGTATTGTCCTTATTCTACTTGTCGAGAAGAAGCCCTCCTGCAACCTCGGTGGCTCTACTCTGACGATATTCCATTTCTCCAAGAGGCACCAGACCACTTGCAGTAGAGCACGGGCCTTGATTGGATCTGCCACTGAGGTCATCCTGACCCCTGAGAAGGGTGGTGGCCGGCGATGGAATTGCAGCCTGTAGCCCTGGGAGATGGTTTTCAAAACCCAAGCATCCTGCACCTGGGAAAACCTTCTAACCACCGGCCGCCCCTGTTGGGCCCGGTGTGTCTGCGGCTGATGGGGCACCTGCTGAGGCTGCTGGCTGTGGCCTGGCTAGAGTTCTATTCCCCAACCGGGGACTGCCCTGTACGTGGCCGATGAGGTCTACCCTCGACCGGCCTCCTGCGGTGCTGGGCTGGGGGTCCCGACCCCTGACCACGCGACCCCAGGCTGCTGATGCCTGGCATGTCTGCTGCCTCCTCTCCAGGGCCTGCTCAGCCTGTGGGCCAAAAAGCCTGCCTGGCATGACCGGGAGTCTCCGAAGGGCCTGGCTGGAATTGTCTGACATTGGGGCCTGGGCCAGCCATACCTGGCCTGGGCTGGTCGGCGGGTCACAACAAGAGTGGACATCAGCCGCCCCAGCTCTCTGGACAGCAGCCCAAACGCCTGCAATGCAGCGTCGTTAATGCTGCCCAGCTCCTGTCCCTCGTGCTCAGGTTTAAACATTGTGGATTGGGCCAGCAAAAGCACTAAAAGGGAGTTACCCATCCGGGCCATTCTGTCCGCCATGTCATGCCCTTGAGAGCAGGTCATCTGTGACACGGCACTGTGGACTCAGGCAACGGGCCCTGTCCTTCAGGGTTTCATCCGGGGAGAGGATGACGGAGGCCACACACAGATCCACGGCCGGCATGTGGTCGAGCCCGTGGTCAGCCGCATTCCTCATCGCAGAGAGAGTCCTACAATCCCTGCCTTGATGAGCCAGTGAGCGAGGGTCCCCCCAGCTGCACCCCAGCTTCTCCAAGAAGGGGGAACTTCAAAGGGTGGGACGGCCGGGGCTCTACGGATAAACAGGCTTGGTGCCTGTATGACCGCTGGGGGATCATCCAGCGCCAGTTTTGCCAAGGCCGAACGTAGTATGGCCTGCAAGGGGGATGGCCACTCACTGGGCTCCGACCCTGCCACACAGAGAGCGGCCCCTGGCCTCCATACTGACAGGCTCCCAGAACACCGACCCGTAAAAGGGCGCTTGCTGCATCCTCTCGGCCCAGGAACATAGTGTTAAAACATAGTGGCCCTAGTGTGCTTGAGATGGCCAGGCCAATCCGGACGGACTACGCCGGATTGTGTGGGCGTGGTTTGGCCCTGTTTGTGTGTGGGAGGGAATGTTTGGAGGTGTGATTCACGGGACTAGGGGACAGGTGTGGGTAATCATTAATCACCTGTCTCCCTTTTTTAAGATAGGAGTGAGCACAGCCCTCAAAGGAGGCCAGTAGACGTGGGAACTGGCAGAACAAGAGCAGGCAGCGTCAAGTCCTGCATAAGCGTTATAATATACCAGGCAGTGTTTAAGTCCTGTGTGATTCCTGTGTATCAGGCAGTGTTCAAGTCCTGAGCGACTGCTTTCCTGTGGAATAAAACTGTGCAGAGCATGGATAAACTGCAAGTACTGTGTGGACAGACAAACTACTCCACCTCCCACAGTCTAGCCTGCCTCACAGGTAGTGGCAAGATACTGCAGTTTATGCAGGGGTCCGAGAGGGCTTCCCTCAGATGACCAATGCCCAAACATTTGGGGCACAGATCATGGCCATCTTCCACCTGCAGGTGATTGCCACAGGAGGTACATGCAGGTGCTGCGCCAAACATTGGTGCTTTCACACTGCAGTCCTCCCAAACAGACCTGACTCAATCAGAGGTCTGCTAAAAATAATATTAACATATATTTTAACACCAATAGTAATACGCCAACACGTCTAGGATCGGATAAGCACTGTGACCAAACCCATAGTGCATGTTCAAGTATGCCGAAGCAGGTGCCGCTGCGAGTCACGCCGCGGCCTGAACCAGCACGCTGGGGAGTCTGAGCGGGGGTAGCGGACAGGACGCCACCCGCGAGTTGGAACGTCCAGAACTCGAACGCAATACCCTGCTTCCCAAAACCTAGCCCAGAGGGCGAATTACGCGCTCTGACCGTGGTCACGGCTAATTGGAGAAACAATTGGACCTACCTGCTTAGTGTGGGACCCGGAAAACGGATCGGCGAAGCTGCTTACCTAGCGTTACACACCAGGTAGCGAGAAGATCAAAGAGGCAGAGGCCCCGACACCTACGTTGTCACAGGTAACTTTGTTGTTATTAATGCTCGAAGCGCGAGGGGAAATATCTACTTTGTGGACTGCACTGGCAGTCAGTAGGGAATGAAACAGAACTCTATTTGGAAAGAATTAATCATTCAATGATTGGGGTATTTTTTTAGGAGCGTGCATCTGCAAAAAACATTTTACCCAGAAGATGTTTTTTTTTTTTTTTTTGTATAGCATTAAAGTTAATTGTTTCTTGAACTTTAATGCTATACAATTTGTCTTTGCCATCGCAATGACGATGCTGAAACGATATATCGTTCAGCCCTAATAACTAGGTATGGCTACTTCAAAGTCTTTCACAGTGATATCTAAATGTGTTTCACATTTAAATTATAGTTGAGTGATATTTATATTATCATCTCTTGAATATCAAGATATAATTTACTTTATGCCTTAAACTAAAGATGTTAAGATGTGCAATAGTTTATACAGTAGTTACATTATAAATGCTGACCCACCAGAGTAAAAAAAACAAGCCGGTCCATTCAATTTACCTGGGTCTGACCCCTGGCCGAATAGCTAGTTTGTCTTACCTCAAGCTGGCGTTATTGCCCCTTTCTCTTGCAGCTCTGAGCTCAGGAAGTAGGTCTCTCCTCCTTTTTTTCACTATGTCCGAAAAGTATTTGTTGACAAAGATGTTTGTTCCTTTTAGCCTTCTCGCTGCAGAGTGTCTATCTTTGAAGCATAGAATTTTGAAGATAATCGGTCTGTGTCTACCCTGTTGTTGGAATTGTCCAGCTGTAATTGCGTTCAATCTCCATGCATTCACTATTCAGGCCCAGATTTTTCTGTTGTGGAGGTTGGAGTACACCTGTGAGTAGACCTTTAATGAAGAGCGGAAGATACCAACTATTCTGGAGCTGCAGCTGGGCTATTTTGCTTGAAGCTTTTGGACTAAATATTGAAATCATAATTTTGATCTGTTGAAATAGTTTGTAAGGTTTATTATTTATATACTTGTATATTTGTTTATATTTAGACCTGATGCTTGATGCTTTCATGATTTAATTGTTGTTTTTCTGCCCCCTATCTTATTTAGGCTAGCCTGTTTGTGTTAAACCCCTTATGTTTCATTTGTTAGATAAGTTATGTTAGGTCAACATTTTAGGTGACGGTTTCTTAAGTTGACCTCAGTTTTGTTACTTTAACCATTATTTCATGTCCTCGTTCTTCACTGTTAAGCTATAAGCCTAAGCTCTATAATAGCATAGTTAGTATATCTTATTTTTTATATATATACATACATACATGTATTTTAAAAAAATATATATATATATTGACAGTCTCACCTCGAACATAGTCGAAGGGAACACATATTATACTGTAAATAAATAAAATGCTAGAGTTCATTAACACTTAAATGAATGGTCAGGAGCTCTCATTGACACTGGAAGTACCTAAACCCTGTTTCACAGACTACAGATGCAGCAACCTAGAATGACAGTGGATTAAGTGGCTTCGCAGCACAAAATGCTGAACTCTCAGTCAACACAACACAATGTGGTCGCAGCGTCACAATTTCTTGCCCGGCCCATTCCCTACAAACACTGCATCATTAACCAATCCGCATGAAGCTAGTTAAAGCCACCCAATAAAAGTGCTCACTAGCTCTTACGCCTGATGTTAACAGAGGAAGGGTATAAGGCATAAAATCCTGGACTTGTTTGGGTATCGAACCTACAACCTTTCGTGTGTGAGGCAACCACCCTAAACACAAGACTATCCTAACCGTGCCGCCCAACTTTATGGTTTTAAGATGTGTGGTAATCTCACTGCGAAGATGTTTATGTCTCTCTCTCTCTCTTCTCTGAGCGGTGTGAAACACCATTTAGAGGTTCTTGTATGCATTCACACCAATGAGAAATAGCATCAGCAGAACACAATAGAATGGAATAGAACCAGTAAAAGCTGTCTGCCTGTCTCTCCACCCCTGCCTTATCCACGTTTAAACCCTCAATAAAATCGTTCCATTCAGACAACATATAACAGCAGTTTATTTTTCTCTCTGTAGGGGGAAAATCCATCTCTGCTATTGTGTGATAGAGCCTTTAATCTTGTACTGAAAGATTACAGTCATATCTCCATCTTGTTGACCCCAAAAGCAATTTGCCTCTTTTCTAAAATGGCATTTTCCTCTAATTCAAGCTCCACTAAGCTTCTGACATTGACTTTGTTGGTAGATTTTTATCGCTCAACAGCCTCCATAGTACAGGATTTAATAGTTGTGTAAAACATGACTCAATAACTGTACAGTACATGATTTAAGTCCTACATGATACGTCTGGAGAAGTACAAGCTCTGAAATGAAATTATTGTTATGAAATTGTTTTTTAGAAACAGAAGTATGAACTGGTTGGTTTTACTAGTCTACCTGAATTAGTGTTACAATCACCACACTAGAATCATACAACTGCAGTCTGTACTTGCACAGACTACAGAACAGATACATTTTTAGTACTTTTTCTGTTTTTTATTGGAAAGGATCAAGTACCTCTAGTACTGTTGTACTAGAATTTTCATTGGTTTGCCAGGTGGCCTCGAATTGTTCTGTAATCCAATGTCAAAATATTATTCTACCAGCTGACCCCAATACAGTATATAGTAAACAAACAAATGGAAAGGATGGACAGATAGATGGATCCTGACCTCCAAATCACAGATGAGGGGTCTCCAGCTGTGTCTGGAAAATGTAAACACTCCCAAATGAAACTTATTCATCTCCAGACATAGAGATGGAGATACTGTATAGCCAAACAAATCATAACCAAGTGGACCTTTCTGCATATTCTGCCTGAATTGTATGTGCACTGTGTGTTGAAATAGAACGTGTTTCGGACTTCTAACTGCCTGCTTCTAAACCATTAAATTTGTCTTGTTGTGGTGGTCCATTCTGACATTTGCCTGTGCACTTAGACCTGTGGCAGGTCACCTAAGATCAGGTTGTAGCAAAACAGGATGCTAGAGGCTAGCTGTTGTCTTAGTATGTCTATTATGAACCATCTGTTCATAATGTACATACTTACCATATATCTTTTACAGTAGAAGTACTAACCATGGATTTGCTTCAGTAGAATGTAGTGTAACCCTCCTGAGGTGAGGTGTCAGATAACCTGTTACCTGTTAGTATTTCTACTCAGCCTGTACTTCCTGTCTTAAACAGGAAGTACATTAAGGACCCAAGTTAACACCACACAGTTTCAGTGTGTGTGTGTGTAATAAAACTCATGGACTCTCAATCATACAGCCAGCAATCAATACTGGTGTGTGTGTGTGTGTATGTGTGTGTGTGTGTGTGTGTGTGTGTGTGTGTGTGTAAAAACAGCCTTTTAATTTGTAGGTTTTATCTGTCTGGCCAGACACTCACAGTTTGAACGTTAAAAGTCCTTGATAGTTAATGAGTTGTTTCAACATGTTTTTACCCTTTACACACACACGCACATACACGCGCACACACACACACATTTTTAAACAGTGTGCATGGGAGACATACAGTGACTTATGTAGGGTCAAGGGTTTGACATAAGATAAGTCACTTTAACGATAGCTAGATGTACTTCAAAATTATGAAATAACCACTTTAATACTACTGCCTAATAATTTACATTTAAAGTCACTGGTTCTCCTTGAAGAGCGTTCTGGCCTTTGCGGTGTGAAATGGGTCATTCAAACCAGTGTCTTCTGTCATTTTAATGCAAGCCTGCATTTCAAAGCTCTTTTCAGTTTTTATATGGGACAGTGGAGTCACACTTTCTCCCACAGCTGCTAAAGAGCTGATATGTAGCAGTCGTGTTGCTATGAATTAAACACATATGTTGTCTCGTTAGCGGAATTAAGCTTCCAAACTCTGGTGTGGCTGTCAAATAGGGTGTGCATGTGTGTGTGAATGCAATGGGGACTATGTGATAAACGAACAAACAAAGCCTATAGCAATCTTGCATGTCTGTACATATGCATGCATGCGCACACACACAAACACATACACACAACAATTAATCTCTAGCGTTCTTTCCTAAACAAGGCCAAAAAGAGAGAGAAATGGAGGGAGAGATGATCCTAGCCAGGGTAAGATACCGTAAGAGGTTTTGTTCCTTTCTATCGCTTTCAATGCAGAGCTAAAACCCTTCACACACGCACATTTATTATCTCTCTTTCAGTGTGCCTGCCACTCGGTTGTCATGACGACGGTGGAGGTCATATCTATGTGGTTGAATAAATGCCTGCTATTATTGGATGTGATTTGGTCAGGTTTTAAAAGGCCAAAGGTTGGACAGGCTGTCATTAAAGAGAACAATGTTTTAAAGCGGAACTGAACTTTTATTAAACCCTCGACTCTGCAAAACCAGTGAGTCATCATCAAACTTTTTTTATTTTACCTGCATTGCATTCCACTTTATCTCAACTCACGTCTGTGGCGCAGAAGTCTTTTAAACCGACATAACGTACTGTGCATTTAACAGAGGAACCATGTGGATAAGCATTACCAGAAAATGCCGTGATAAACGTGTTTAAGGAAAACAGTCGAACCTAAAGGCAGTTGGAAAAGAACCACAAATTTGGTTAATTAAGTAACAACAGAGTGTGGACTTACATTGATGTAGGGAGGATTTATTATTGATTGATTTATTAATTATTATTGATCACCTATTACCTTCAAAAAGGTAATAAAACTATATCCCCTTGTGGCCCCACACAAAGCATCTCATGAACCCCCCAGGGAATCCTGACCGATATTGAGAACCTCTGTTACAGAGAAGCCGTTCTTCTTCAACCCTTTTTTGCTGCATAAATATAGTCACATACAAAACAGCTATAAACCCTAAACACCATTAGAAAATTCCAAAAAATGTCTAAATCTTTAAATCATATTGTGTGGGCATGTACAGACCCCACGTGACTGACATCTCCATGACATATTTTATTGCGCCTGTTACAGCAGGACAACTGAAACCTTCTGTATAATTGGTTCTTTGGCGTATATGCTGGAGTATGTGCAGCATGGCTCTGGACAACTTCAAACCAGCACAGATAAAGACAGAATCCAACCTTCCTTTAAACCTCCACCAATCACTCAACCAGCTGATCCCACTAATTAGGATACCCCCTGCTAGCGAGAGGGGGTCTAATTAGTGTAATCAGTGACAATCCATCATTTATAATTCTGTGTTTTCAAAAATGTCTCAGAAGCAGTTCTGGTCAGCCTCGTTCTAATAGGGCAATTCTAGAAAATAGAAAGACTTTGAACCTGTTTATGTGTCATTATGTCATTTATGTGACATGTCAGACATCTGGGGCCTCATTTATAAATTATGTGTATGTAGAAAAGACTGCGTACTGCGCACACACGCAGCCACATTCAGCGCAAAGTCCCACATTCTTAAAAAACAAACTTGCCGTAAAGTTTCCCTATCTCTACGGAAAATCTAATTATGGAGGCAGAAATGACAAATGGGAAACGGCGACGCCGATGGCAATGAATGAAACTCTTTTAAACAGTTATTAGATTAATATAGCTGGCTATATTTAATAATAATAATAATTAATTAGAAACTTTCTCATACAATATTTATGTTGTTCTCAAGTTCGGGCAATCAAGTCCGTGTAAGATAATCAGTCTTCTAATGTCTATGATCATGATAATTTTCATTGATATTTTTAAATCGGATCAAACTTTATTTATAAAGTTATTTCTGAGAGGATGCAACTTTAAAAGCCACAACATTCTCTGCTGCTGTGAAGTCTTGCCGTTTATACCAACTATTACTGATATGAAGTACGGTTTTATAACTAAATATTTTTTTGGTGCGCGCACTTTTTCTATATTCTCTGTATATAAGGTTATTTGTGACTACTGACTACATATGTGGAGTTTTCTAAATGAGGCCCCTGGTTTTCTGAAGGCCTGTCTCTCAATGACTGTTGCTCTGCCTATCTTAGTCAGGGACATAAAAACAATCTGCTTCTCTCTCTGTGTATCTTTCTATATCTATATCTCTGTCAGTCTGACCTTTCTACCTGTCTGTCTCTCCACCTGTCTGTCTGTTTCCATGGCACCCTAGTCCGCAGGTGAAAGATTAGATTTTGCCTCTGATATATTGTACTTTTCGGAAAGTGCTTGGGACAGCAGATGGACGACGATATGGTGACTTTGGGGCGCAAGGCCAGAGGACCACCATGAAAAGTGTTGCTTTAAACGGATGCTTTTACATGCTGCCTTTACAAGCTAATATTAACAGACAATTGAAAGGCAAAAGTATTAGAGCAATGCGAGAGAGAGAGAGAGAGAGAGAGAGTAGGGGTGTCTCTTCCTCTCCTTTTTCCGCCCTCACTCTTTCTCTGTGAAGTCAGGGAGACACTTTAACGGAATGCTAAGTAGGCTAACGAGGCGTTGTGCGTCACTGCCAATTCACAGGATTTTTGATTACACACACACACACACACAAAAACAGTGGAAGACTCATCTCATTACTTGTGTCACACGAAGCAAGCTTTCTCCTATTTAAAGAGAGTGAGAGATTGAAAAAGAGTCTACATTACAAAATTGTCCTTTATTGATCCTCTTGAATGTGCAGAGAAAATGCTTTGGAGGATAGGTGATTATATCGTATTATATTGTGTAATCACATCACACTGAGTTACATATCTAATTATAGACACAAAGTACATAACATTGTGCTGCGGATTTAATTATGGAGCGAGTGAGAGAGAGATGAACGTGACTAATTATTTCTCAACTGAACTTCAGTGCCAATGAAATTGATCTGGAGACAGAGAGAGGAAGGGTGTGACAGTGAATAAATACTGTCAACCTCAAATAAATAAAAATCATACTCACATACACATGTGAGTATGATTTTTATTTATTTGATTATTTGATTATAAAAGAGCCATGAGCCTGGCTTTATAATATTTTTTTCTGAACAATCAAAAATCAGATAAAAACCCAGATAACGGCCTGCACATTACTGCAGCACTGGAAATGTTGATAACAGAAACACACCCTTGCCTACTATGCACAGTCCTAAATCTGATGGACTTTTTATGCAACTGCAATATTAAAATTTAATATAAATTATGGGAAATCAAATCTTACAAGAGCGATAAGCAACAAAATCAACTTGCCAAGCACATCAGCCTCATAATTTTCCACAATGAGTTTTATCACCTTCATCACCAAATAATCATCAACACCAGCACGCAATAACGACTCATTAATAACACATCAAAAATATCTCCCTTATCTAATACCAGTCATCTACATTCAATCATTGCTGTCACATCACAGCAGTTTACTATAAAGAGGAGTCTGAATGGCGTTTTATTGTGGAGGAATGAGCAACACGTGCTAACACAGCACGTCACTAGCAGCACACCTTTTATAAAAGACTGTTGTTCCTCGCGAATGTCCTGAAATTACGCATCTTTTCATTTTAATAAGTGTAATATCACCGCAATTACAGCTTCATTATGGCCCTGCTGGTTAAAGCTCTACTTGGTTTACAAACAGAAATTAGATCATTTAAAGTAAGAAAAGAAAAGTGAGAAAGATTTAATTTGTGTCACTGTTCTATTGAGCACTCTTTTTGTTTCATGAATCTGTCTTAAATGTTTGAAATGTCATCACATAAAGCAGGCATGCAAATAGACACATTGTACATAATATTTAGTGTCTATGTTTATGTGTCTGTGTTTACATACATATGTATGTATATCTATCTATCTATATATA
>JAOEHI010054192.1:0-14287 GCA_025447815.1 Percopsis transmontana | reverse complement strand
AGTATACTTGCAGTATAAAAACTATTAAACTAGTAGTTTACTAAGAGTATACTGTAGCCTGTTGGGGGTGGATTAGCAGCATGCCTCAGGGCATAGACTGTTGATTAGCCCTAATTCGTTATTGTTTAGTTTATACTCTCTTTTTGTGTTTAGCAGAAATGTATTTGTATTGTTCGTCTTTGTGTTGTGTAAGTTAATTCTTGCATTCATTTAATGTTATTATGCACCGTGAACGTGACTGTCATTGTGAATGATAATGACCTAACTGTTTGGTAAAAATTTTAATACTACTGTTTGTGCTCTTTCCAGTTGAAAGGTATTTGCCCCAAGAATGACCCAGACCACCTGGTGAACGTACACTACATATGAAGTGTACTTTCATGAAATAAAAAGTGGGTTAGAAGTATAAAACTAAAGAACTAGTAGTATACCTACATTTTTTTACATTAAATAAACAAGATTCTTCTGTAAAATTAAGTAATAAAACTTAACGAATAACGGCACTCTTATGCAATTTCAAGCCTGATTATTTGTATTACAGCAGTATTCGACCATATTTAGAGGTAATTTTATTGTTTTTACAGGTGTAAACATTTAAAATCCGAAGAATTACATAAGATTTCATGTAAAATTAAACTATTTGTATTATGGAAAATTACTGTATTTTTATGAGATAGTTATTTACCGTAATTTCACAGTATTTTTACGGCACCCCAGTTGCTGGAATATTACAATTATTATTATATATATATATCTATATCGCCATTCAGCCCAAAAATATCGAGATATAACTTTTGGTTCATATCGCCCAGCCCTATCCAGCAATGATCTTGACTCAGAAGTAAAAATGCCTTATCAGCTCCCTCTGGGAACTTTGAGCCTGGCCAGCTCCACATAAAACAGTGTTAGATGGTTCAGTCTCTCGCAGATGCATTTTGGAAGAGGTGGAGAACAGAATACCTTACAACTCTCCAGCCTTGTCGGAAATGGACAGAGGACAAACCTAACCTCAAGGTTGGAGATGTGGTTTTACTGAAAGACAGCCAAGCACACTGAAACGAGTGGCCAGTTGGACTTGCGATAAAGACATTACTGACCAGTGACATGAAGGTCTGCAAGGTTGAAGTTAGAAATGTGAATGAATGGACCGTTTCTAATACCGGTAATGGTTGTTATTCTTTTTGAAGAATGACTTTAGTTGGTTTATTGTTTTCATGTCATTTATATAGTGGTATAATAACATTATACCAGGCGGGAGTGTGCTGCCCTCATTAGAGTGCAATTAACTTTTTATTAATTTGGGTAATGTTTTAGTTTGATTTGAGTCTTACTTACACCTACTGGGTATTCTGCAAAGTTTTGAAATTGCAGTTATATAATCTTCAGTTGCTGAAAGGATATTCTGTAGTGCTTAGCACATTCTTGTTTCTGCTGAGATTATCACCTTAACGTTACTTCCTTGGAGACTTTTTGTCAGTAAGTAATGTGGAAGTGATAATTTACCACGTCTTCAGTTATTTCAGGAAGCTAGTCAAATTTCTGTATTTTTTTTTTAAAGTAAATTGTTGCCATGTGCTATTAGTTACCGATTACATGTTGTGCTACATGATAACCTTGTGTTAATATTTTGTTGTTTAGTATGGGAATGACAGAAATATCTGCTATACTTTATATCTAAATATCTGTTATACTTTATCATTAGAATTATAATATACTGTAGCTTTGAGAGTCAGATATCTAACTGAAATTCATTTATCTAATCGTATGTACCCATATATATATATATATATATATATATATATATTTTTTTTTTTTTTTTTTTTTTTTTACAGTTTCACAGTTGTGAATTTCTACAGTAAAAGATCAAGAAAAGTTCCGCCTTGTGATTTATTGGAGGATTTCATATTGTTACCTACCTGTCTAGCTCTGCATAGGAAACGCATTGCAAGGGCAGTATATAAAGCATTTGTAAGAACATCACTGCGTGATTTGTTCAAGTTTAACTGGGAGAAGGCTGGAAAGCAGCTACTTACTATACACTGTAATGTCGTTATTGTTATTGGCACAGCCAAGACGCTACTAGGTTCTGGGCACTGTAGTGTCATCGTCTCTACATAAATGTGAGATGGTCAGTTTGTGCGACGAACCCGGCATTAAAATATGCATATCATAGAACAAGGTTTACATTAATATGATATAATATACAGCATTCTGTAATCTAGTGTATATAATATGCAGCAGTGGTTTTCAAAGTGGGGTCAGGCCTGAACTGATTTATATTAGAACAGATCTCGGCACAGGTCCAATTTACAGGTCTAATTTAGGGACCTATGCTAAACCTTGCAACAATCTGTGCGGTCAAGAAATGAGAAAATACTTAAAAATGTCAAATGTTTTTACTTCCAAAGTATCTGTGCATTGTAAAAACAGACTCAGATGTGTTCATATAATTCTCTAATGTTTAAAACCAACCTTTCTCTATTTACAATGTTCTTGTAGTCTTGCTGTGTATACAGTATATCAGCACAAGCTAAAACATGTAAACGTCTAAAATATTTTCTAAAAATGTTCACGGGAGTCATAGTGATGCTGTTGAGAATAACATGATTAAAACAAAATGCAGGACAGCTAATTACCACTTGAATTTCCTAATTTTCCTTGGTACCTCTGCAAGAAGAGAGAACAACACAAAGAATCTGTGTCAAGTTTCAATTTATGCCAGTTATAATGAGATTTAGGTCTATTCCCACTAAGACACACACATAGATTTACCAGATGCTAAGTAACTGAGCTAAATTACTAGAAAACTACCAAGAATAATACAATTTAAACTGATAAAAATACTTTAATTGACTGGATTATGAAGTATAACTTAAGATCATTTATAGTCTATCCTTGCTTGTAAACTTCTAAACCATTCATAAATCCATCCATCTGTGGGTTGAGTTTATCCCCATTTACTTTGGGTGTGAGGCAGGAAACACAATGACCACTCATTTACTAGGTCAACACACACCTTTAATCTGTTTGTCATGCTATCTGTGTTTACCTTCTGGTGTGCTGTCTGGAGTGCTGAGACGCCACAGTTTGGTCACCTTAAACGTTTCCTCTTTTAGCTCTCCTGAAAGAAACACACACAAACGTTTCTACACTGACAGGCAGTGTTCAAGTCCTGTGTGTTACACATTATTGCCGACTGGAATAATATACTCTGTGGAATAAAGCGTGCAAGGCACGAGTGAACAGTCAACCATCCGTGTGGACAGTGCTCTGTATGCCACAATTATTTATTAAAGATGTCAGGACAAAAGAGGAGGGAATTACCTTTGATCTGGACATTCTTATTGGTTCTTTCTCTAAGTGATGTTTTCTTTTCCTTCTGCCCTGACATCTTGTTGGTTGGTTTGGTCTCATCGCTCATAAACTCAATTTGCACTTGCCGATGGCGCCGCGACTTGGCAGCCTGATGGCACACACACACAAATGTAAAATTAATTAATTAATGAAATACATTCCATTTTATGTTTCATTTTTGGTATTGTTGTTCTGAAGGATATAAGTTTCTTCCCTTCTTTTCACCCAACAGTGACTATATATGGGCTAGGCTGTTGAGCTTTGTGTTATTGGTATTTCATAATTAAAAAAGGGTCAAAAGAGGTGCGGACAGAATCTAGAAGGAAACATAAACCTCTATGGCCTGGCCGTAGGACTTCAACTTGATAGATGCAAGAAGCTCAGCTCTCCTGGAGCTCTGAGGACACAAAGACAGAACAGGATGGTCTGAGTACAACAGCAGCACATGATGGCCAAGAGGATTATACCCTCCTTTATTTAGAAAAGGATTCAAAATGAAATTTGCTGCAATGAGATTCTTCTAAGACCCAGATTCAGATTCAAGGCAAAGATCACTGTAACTGTGCATTAGTACATCCCATAATCCATTTCTCTACAGAACAGCATACATCTCTAACCATAAAACAATATCTCACCCCCTGCAGAACTGACGTACCCTCGCCGATATCTTCTTCTCCTCTCAGGGGAGCATTCTGAGGTCAAACAACACAAAAGATTAAACATAAAATACATTATAAATCTCTTAAACTACACACTACACCAGTGGTTTTCAAAGACGGAGGACATTTTTCCATTGGTGTTTATGGTTGTATATATATTGATATATTTCATGCTGTATGTTATGCTATTAAAAACTGTACAACACAACACAAATTCAGAAAACGGAATCTGAAGACGTTTCCTCAAAGATAATTACTCATATCCAGCAGCTACACTGTCACAAATTGGGAATAGAATTAAGGGAGGGCGTATCGTACCCTCTCTTTCTGCCACCTGTTGAACTCCACCACACTGTTGTGTAGCTGAGGCACCAGGTCCTGGTGGATCAGGTTGAGGAGGGGGTCGGACCGACCAGGCTGCTTGGAAATGGCAGCTTTCAGCTGCTGGTAATGTTTGTGCACAATGGACAGCTCCTGTCACCCCAACAGAACAATGTCAGGCTTTGTAAAATGTTCACTTGGTGGAAGAATTTCAATCTGACTTAATTTGAACATCTTGCTCAAATTAAGTCCAATTGAAATTCTTCAATTCTAAAAAGTAACTAAACACTAAAACAAAACACCATTCAAAAGATAGCAAATGACATCACACTGTTTGAGCAAATCAGAAAAAATCATATGCAGTAACCTTCAACCTGTAGAGGGTGCTGTTCCTACAGTTTGAATAACGTTTGGTTACTCTTTAAAGTTACAATCTTTGATGTAAATTGTGAAGTTATAGTGCCACCAGAACCACATTTTTCAGCCCTGCTAAGCATCTATGTTTAGAATACAGGTGTACAGGACAGGTTAGCACATGCACACGCTTTAAAAGCGTGTGCTAAATGACCAAATTGTGTTTGTATGCAATTGATTTATTGAAGTGGTGTCTAGGTGCGACACAGGTTGTGAGGTGCCTCACCTCCAGAAGCTCTCCGCTCACCAGCTCCTGAGGGCGACAGGCTTGCTCCACAAACTTTGCACACACACTCTGTCTGGAGTTCTTCCTCTTCACCTGGTAGGTAAGCTAAAACAGGAAATCGAAAGATTACCCCCTTCATCAAAAACTGCTGTTTGTTTTTATTGGATTACAGATTAAGACTGCACTCCCTAAAGGGACACTGCTTGATAGGGTGCCCATAACCCCCAGGTTCCACGTACAGAAGGGGCATAGTGTGTTTGTTAATTTGGGGTCCTTGGCGTACTATATCACAATTTAATTTAAAAGGACGGGAAACAAACCAAAAGTATCATTTGAAATGTCCTTCCAAAGTTGAGCGGAGCTATGCTGCAATCTCGGAACCCATCGGCTATCTGTCTGAGGACGATATACCTCTGGGAACAAGGGTCAATATTTCTGGTGTTCCAGTGTAGCCAGTCGATATCCGGATAATGGATAACCTTCCTCTTCCATGCGCCGATCATTGTTTACAGTCCGATTAGCAACTTGAGAGTGAGAATGGAGTTGGAGTTGAGTAATTTCTATAAACAGATATCTGTATATGAATGCGGATAAATATTTAACAAAAGCTAAATCGTCGCCAGATGATAGCCAATTTTTTCAGAGATTGCATTTCGGCCAATGTGTTCCACCTCTTTTGCTCTTCACACAGACTGTTTACCTGCATGCAACTAAAGCCCGCTCAAACGTGATTGGTCAATACTACTCGGACTACAAACGGAAACCAGCATGCTCCGATACCAAATAAAATAAAAAAATTTAAATCTGCAAAAAAGGAGGGGAAAATAAGATTTGATGTGTTGTGTCTATACAATAACACTCTCACATAATAGATAACAGACAGCCTACCAAGTATGGCATGGCACTATAGTAGAAGGCTTTCTGAGACATCAGGAGTCTGAAGATGTAAACAGCATCAAAGTGTTGGGCGTTGGCGGCATCCTGCTCAAAGCTCTTAATTTGTCCCCAGTCCTTCAGAGCTACATGGATCTACAGACCCACAACACAAAACAACCAGCCTTTAATATTGATGTGTTATTATCAATACTATTATGAAAACCAAAACACAATTAGTGCATCCATTACTAACACCTCACAGATCATGAGGTAATCTTCAGTTCTATGATGTGTTTTGCGCTGCACATCAATTTGGGAACTCTCCATTCAAAAATGTTGAGGACCCGGTCAAAGAAATATCAGTCAATCAACGTCCAGGTGGGTGTTTGATGCCAACAGAAATTAAGTGCCAATATTTAAAACAGGCATCAACCCATGCGTTTTTTGTTCTGATTATTTGTCTATTAACCCGCCAATAATTTGATTGAGACAAATTGGCCCCACCTCTATTCTGAATGGTTTTGAATGGAGAATGTTCAAACTAATGGGCAGACCAGAAAAACAACAACAACAAAAGACTTACAATTACATGCTGCTATTACATGGAGCAGATAGGGGTTAGGTATCTCGCTCAAGGATGCTTACCTAGACACCTAGACTATCCTACCCCCCTTTAATGCGATACAAAGGGTACAATACAATAAATAAATAAACAGATTAACAACAACGACATAATTGAACAAATCATCGCATGACCCCATAAAAACCTTCCATAACTGACCCCCACTATAGGAACCACCCTAAATCATAAAATAAACTCTTGATGGAGACATGCAGACCTGTTCCTTGGGCATGGACAGCTGGCAGGAGTACAGCGCGTACAGTAAATATAATCCTCCAACGCGGATCTGGAAGGTAAAGGGAGGCAGCAAGTAGCTGCATGCCACTGCCAGAACCTGCCGGCTGAATGCTCTCTGCTCCGCCCCGGTCTTGGTACCGCTACACAAACAAACATACAGGCATATGGATTAGTAGTGAGCATTTAATAGTAGTAGGCCTCTTAAAGCTACAGTACATGACATGAGCAGTTTCTAAGAATAGTAAGGATTGTTGTAAGGAAACTACAGAACATAACTTGCTGTTATCTTCCATATACAATTATTACTGTGGTCAACAGAAAATACAATTGTATGCCTGGTAGACATACAACTAACTATTACTTTTATATATTACTTTTTGAATCTCATCCTTTCATTGCTTTATGTACACGTGTGCAAAAATAGCAAAAGTCAAAATGGCAAATCACAAGATACCTTATTCATGAATCAATATTTTCATGTACAATCATGAACTAACAAACAATGACATTACAGCTTTTGTAATATTTTAATCTTACGTAGAATGTGCCACGTTCTAAGCATTAGGTGCCAACAGCAGAATCACAAGTTTATCAAGATTGTTTGACGGGTCTCAGCTCTGGTTTGGGTCTAATAAAGTGTAATAAAGTGTCTACAGCAGACTGTCTCGTTACTGATTCGTTATTAGATAATCTTTATCATCATAAATTAAAGAACTTGAAAGCAAAGGCAGGTGCAGATGTCTTGGACCACTGACTAGGTTGTGATCCCATCAGCTGCATTAACTCAAAACGCCTGTCTGGGTTTACAGACACTTTAAAACTCTTGACTTAGGCCAGGGTAATGAAAACACAGTCATAATAGTGGAATAACTAAAAAAGTAGATCTAATATTAGTAAATACATATTGTAAACATAGTCTCCTGTTTTTTTTATTTTTAGCTTCTCGGTGTCTCCATTCTCATTCAAATATATCAAATGAAAACTTCAAAATTAAGACATTTACATACATAGGCTACAATTAGTTTAAGAATAACTAATTGTACGTAGGCTATTACTCCCTACATAACTATTACGACGACGTAATAGGAATCCAATGGGAAATTTACAGGAATATTTGTGAAAACTTAATGTCCTTCCAGATGTTGCAGAAGATCTCAAACCTGACTGAGTCAGTCAGCTGGAAGCGGCGCAGTAGCTCCTCGCAGTCTGATTTAACCTGCTGCTTAGAATATTCCATCTCTCAGGTTAAAACCACACTGCGCGTTAGAAACCAATACAAAATGAAAGGTGTCAAAACCAAAACTGTTAGTTTTCAACCGCCTGGCACAACCATACTTATAGGCGTACAACCATAGCGTACAGCACTATCGCGTACAGCACTAATACGCTACATTACAAAAGTCGCCTGCAAAATACGTCATCAATATCCGACTTCTGCCTGCTGCACTGATGGTGCGTTCATAAGCCATTATTTATAATCCTTCTGAAGTGTACAAGTTATATGTCCACAGTCCACGCATTGAATGTGTAACCCTCTTTTCAGTTCTTGCTTCCAGACAGCGTCTGAGCACCGGAGTTAGCCCCGGAGTTGGCCCTGGAGTTACCTGTAAGCCTCCATGAGCAACCTCTATCTGCTCCTTAGATGCAATTTTAATTTAGATGCTGTAATTGTACACATTAAATGACCTAATTGTAATTGTAGTGAAGACTGTTAGGGTTACGTGCCTGTGGGAATTTCCAGTGTAATATGTCAGACTTCCTATCACAAGGCGCTCCAGGTCCAAAACTCAAAAAGATAACTTATTTTGAAGGTGTAGAAATAGTTTATACCATCTGAATGCATAATACGTTTATCGTAGGAAAGTTAACTCAACGATGCTTAAAGGTATTGCTTAGATCCTCTTGAGGGAGGACTAGAGAGGATTATGAACCACTCTGCACTCAAGTGTGGGAGGGCATGCAATATCAGAAAAATAGTTTTAAAAAAAAGTTCACTAAATGTAGCCAACGTTGTCTAGGCTACTGAACCCATAGACTAGAATTTTCATTGTACAATACAATTATTGAGTGATAAGATATTCAGAGTTCAATGGAACGCAATTTCTTAGAAATACAGAATTAGATCGTAAAAGTATTTTTATTAGTGTCTTCACTTTTATGTAACGTGAAGTATTTAAGCCTTGATTTTACACACTCCGTTACAGTAGATGTCGGTATGCACCAATACACGTTAATATGCGATCCGCCATTGAATTAATGAAGAAGAAGAATGAGGAGAAGAAGAAGAAGAAGAAGAAGAAGAAGAAGAAGAAGAATGGAACGCAACATAAAAATGGGTCATTGAGCGGAAGTAAACAATCATCGCCTGACGTTCTAATAATACGTCCATACTGACGTGGAACCAGTTATATCCTACAAAGGACGTCAATAACATTTAGATTTTTTTTATTTCATTTTCTAACATATCAGTGACTCTTTATGGGTTTTATGTCCCTTGTCTTGTCAAACCATACGCTTTATTCGTAGGGGACGGGACACGGAGAGAAAATGTCGGAAAATGAGTTGTCCAATAAGCCGTTTGCGGGACTGTCCGATGTGTCGATCTCCGAAAACATACTGGTGGAGGGGGACATTTCTGTCCCCATCAGCTTGGTCAAGCAGGACGATGAGTTCTCGACGCTGGACGAGCCCGTTAAAAAAACCATTCTGCGGGACCTGAAGGCCGTGGGCACCAAGTTCATCCACGTCATGTATCCCAAGAAGAGCTCCGCGCTGCTGCGGGACTGGGACCTGTGGGGGCCCCTGCTGCTTTGCGTGACGCTGGCCCTCCTGCTCCAAGGGGGCTCCGTAGACAGGTAACCAAGTAGAAATGCTTTGTATTGAACTTTATTAAAAACTCTCCTTACCTCAATATAAGTTCACATATAAAATATTCTGTTTAGTCGTTACCACATAAAAAAACATCTTATGTTTTTATATAGTGTCTGCTGTCACTGTCCTAATAGTTGACAGCTACTGTCAACAAATGTACTTTCTTATAAGATTCTAAATTGCTTTGGATGAAAAGGTCTGCTAAATGACTTGAATGTAAATTATTCCTCACAGTAAAGAGGACGGGGGCCCCCAGTTCGCAGAAGTGTTCGTGGTAATCTGGTTCGGCTCCATCGTGATTACCCTGAACTCCAAGCTGCTGGGCGGAACAATCTCATTCTTCCAGAGCCTGTGCGTGCTGGGATACTGTATTATGCCTCTCACTGTGGCCATGGTAGTCTGCCGGGTGGTCTTGCTGGGTGGAAACGGCACCGTCAGCTTAATCATGCGGCTGTTTGTGGTCATGGCGTCATTCGGCTGGTCAACGTTCGCCTCCACAGCATTCTTGGCGGACAGCCAGCCGCCCAACCGCAAAGCGCTGGTGGTCTACCCAGTGTTTCTATTCTACTTTGTAATAGGATGGATGATCCTGACCTTCTCGCCTTCTCAGTAACACCACAGGATTTGGTTTAGTTTAGGAAGTGGGATGAGGTTTCCTCAGAAACAAGAGAGCTACTAAACTGAACTATGGGTGTGTTTTTGTGATGCGGGAATGAAAGGTCTATGAAACAGCACATCAATTACTAACCTCTTTTGAAATAAATACACACATTGAGAACTGCTCATAAGGGCATGTGTCTAAATGCTGTACAACCTTCTGAACATAAGAGGGTTAGCTGTTTTTCTCTTTAAATGTGATGTGTAAAACTCGCTCATAAAGGTTGTTGAAAGGAAACATGTTATGAATTGGTGGGAAGCAGTTACAAGTGCCTATACACTCTTGGTTATTGGACCACAAATGAGCCTCAACACATTCATGAGGGTTGTGTGTGTTTGGAGTTAGAATCACTTTAATAACTTTAACTCACTATGTTCAATTAGGTCATTTAGCAGATGCTTTTATCCAAAGCGACTTACAATTAAATGGTGCTATTACATGGAGCAGGTAAGGGGGTTAGGCATCTTGCTCAAGGCACAAGGATGGTTACAGGTAGGCCAACTCGGGCTCGAACCCATGATCTTCCACCTAGACCACTAGACTATCCTGCCCTATATATTCAGGTGGAGTTATACACTTTTCTGTCCCTACTTGTAAACATAGACTATCTATTCCTTTTGTCCATGATTAGTTAACCCTAGCTGATAACCATGCAGTAGCTGGTTGTCTTAGTAATACATTCTGCGCTACAAATGTTCTCATGCTCTTCCACCAGATAATGCAAATAGTGTATAATACACTTAATGTAGTAATTTACATTAATAACAAGTAATAAATAACTGAAATAAAACTACGGCTGTGTACTTTGTTCTTACATCAAGACACCTTTTGATCCCCCATGGGATCTTCATCAGGTTAAGCCTGAAGATTGAAATGTTGGTTACTTAATAAAGGTGTTTTCCTTTTCTGTTGCCTCAGTCCAGCACCTAAAGGATTCTGATGTGCATGTGATCTCTCTGTGTACCTGTTGATCACCATACCAGATGAATCGTAAGAATAAAGTACAAAGCCCTAGCTGAAAATTATGAAAATGGGACTCCCCACTGGTTTGTAGATTACTTAATTTTTTATTAATGTGTATCTATAAAGGAACTTTTTTCATGCTGTGCCGGATTCACCAAACCATTTTTACCATATATTTTAAGGCTTGAAACGTGAAACCTTAAGGTTAGTATACTAACCGCATCCGCATAACGTACATTTCGTCATGCAACTCTCCGCACACTATATGGCATACAATCAGAGCCAGAAACGTCTAGAAAACGTCACCTGAAAAGTAGAAGCAGAGACATAAATTAATTTGGAAGGAGCATCTCTGTTGTGAGCCTTATAGAAACTTGGAAATTGACATTTCATCTATTACTAAATAGCGCACATCAGTGCGTAATATGACCACATCACGGACAGATTATGAAATCAAGGGCCTCTGGCCACGATAGCCTAGACTAATGCCAACAGAGAACAGAGAAATGCTACCTCATACAAACCCATAATTGTTGCTTCAAGCAAACATCTTACTAAGTTCATAAAAATAACTTGGAATACATGCCCATTTAGAAGCATTTTTTAAACTTATTTTTTGGTTTGCTTAATTTAAGCTTAAAGGTCCAGTGTGTAATTTCTAGTGACATCTAGTAGTGAGGGTTGCGAATTGCAAACAGCCTACCCCTCCCTTTGCAAAGGTCCGTGCGCGCTTCGTGTCTTCCTTCCCCGCGGCGCACCTGTGAGGGATTAGCCCACGCAGGTGTGCCTCTTTAGTTTTGATTTATGGACTATTTCGTTTTCGTACTGTTGGTCATTGTTTGGCGCTGATGCCCTATACCTGTTTTTGTTTTATTAAATTACGCTGTATGCATACACCGTTTCTTGGCTGTCCGTGTGTTCACTCTGGCTCGCGCCTGCTCTCGCCACCCGTAAACACAGTAATGTTACATCGTCTGAGACAGCAGAGAGTAACAATTCAAGCAATGAGGTTTCTTTATATAGAGATATTAACAAATTATAAGTTACATGAAACAATCCAACTACACATTTTACACCACTGACAAGGGAAAAGTCACTTCTCTCTGTGTCTATGGCTAGCTTCTAGCTAATGCTAACATTATCAAACAAGTTTTCATTTGCATTGCTAAAGTTGGAATACCTTACCTGTCCAGCAGAAAACAGGCAACTTCGGCGTTGCTTTGAAAACATTGATCCCTCATTAGAGCCTTCCATCTGGGAAAAGCCACACCGATGTTTACCCATGATTTCTGCCTGCGCCGCTCCCATATTCGTCTGGCTTCATCATGCTTTCGCTTTTTCGAAGCAGATTCACTCTCTGTCGGCTCTTGTGCTAAATAATAGCTGTGGTCCTCCATTTGTCCAAAAATCCACTTCTAATAAAGGAGAGGACTACTACTAGTTAGAAACGTACAACTTCTTCTTCTGCTGCTGCTTCTCTTTCAAGGAAGTGAAGAAACGTGCTCTGTAGAGCCGTTTGTCCGCTTTGGGCTACTGTAGAAACATGGCGACACAACAGGGCGACGTCCATAGAGGGGGTGCCCGTGGTTATGTAGATAGCAATGGCGGATTCAAAGGTAATGAAAATATAATGGTTTAATATATAAGGTCTTTATACACCACTGAAAACACAGTTATGGATCTTATATTGCACTTATGTCACTAGATCCTCAGAAATATTACACACTGGACCTTTAATGCCTACTGCTTAGATGTTGCGTGCCATGTCATGAATTTCTCTGTACAGAATGATCCTGTGTTATTCGGTGCATATGATCAATAAAATGACTCTGACTTTGAAAGGTTGTGGGTTCGAGCCCCAGAGTTGGCGTATACCTGCAAGCAAAATAACACTAACCCTTGAGCAAGATGCCTATCTGCTCCATGTAATAGCAGTATGTAATTGTAAGTCGCTTTGGATAAAAGTGTCTGCTAACTTACCTAATTGTAATCTTGCCAGCTGTTGTCACGCTCCCTTATTAAAATGCAGATGTGTTCATATCCAAGTGTAAGGTAGACCAGGTACAGTTGGTACACTTTTGGTTTTTCCATTACTACATTAAAACTAGGGACTGAAAAGAAGTGATTTTTCATTAGACATTTCCTGTCTACAAAAATATTTATAATCAATAACATCCATAAGTAGTTAATATTTGCCACAATTAGTTCATAAAGACAAGAAGCTTTTTGATTCAAACTGTACCCATGTTGGGTACAGTTGAAACAGTACCCGACTACAGTTGAGACAACCATCCGTAATGTTGTAAAGCTGCCTAACCAATTCATTGTAAATGTAAAATACCATACCTAGAATTCTACAGTTTTTATTTCCATTCAGTATTTTTATTTGATTATTTGTTTAGTTAAATATATAACATTGTATAGTACAAACAAAACTGTTTTAAACAACGAAACATTGAACAGTTACAACCAGCAATAGCCTAATAAAACAGGTATCAAAGATCAAATGCAAACAATAACCTAATAAACAAAATAACAATAAACATAAAATGTTTTAATTTGCTTTGTACATTGTCTAAATATGACTTGTAGCCTAATCTTACATCGTGTGTTTAAACAAATGCAACCCCATACAAATGGGACCTCATAAGTCACCCCCTGAACAGCTGCTTTACGTTGTTACCGTCTGGCCGCAGATTCTGCCTGCCTAACTGCATGACAAACAGAAATAAAAACTCTTTTGTCCCTGCTGCTATACACTTTTTTAATAATTCAATGTGAGATGCGAAACCTTTTGCATGGTATTTTGTCTCTTGCTGATGGTGGTTGTTGGTTGTGATTCTTTTGTTATGTGATGTGTTGTTTATGTTACATCCTGCTGTTGCACAACGAATTGCCCCTCGGGGATAATAAAGATTCCTTGAACTTACTAAAAAAAAACTTTCGATGATAAGCGGGTGGATTGACTAAGGTAAGATGACGTTAAGTTTGTTATGATATTGGTTTATTACTCAAATAACATCTAACATTAACAAGTTACTGAAACAGTCAGTTTGTTTTCTAAGATAGTATTTGTGAGAGACAGA
>JAOEHI010054191.1:0-14288 GCA_025447815.1 Percopsis transmontana | reverse complement strand
GCGTTTAAACTCAGCCAGTGAGAATGAACATATGCGTCCACGTCTGAGTGAGTGTGTGTGTTTTGTGCGCACATGCTTTTAAGTGTACACGTGTGGGTGGGTTGTCAGTGTGCGGTGTGCATGCCAATGCTTGTAAGGGGCCATGGGGCTGGAAGGGGAGGAGGAGAGGCTAACGGCATATTAAGAGGAGCATGGAGTCGGTTGGGACGAAAAGCGTGCTGTCTATTGTACAGCAATTAAACACCGCAGTCCCTTTTAGCCTGCCGTAACGCCCCTACACCTCCCCTTCCCCCCCACCCCCCACCCCCCGTCTTTTGTGTGTCTCCCCTCTCTGTCATTCTCTCTCATTAGCTGTTAGCCTGTGTTTTCTCCTGTGTCTTTGTTCACGCACCTGTCTCCGTGTATTTCCTGTCCTTCTCCGTTTTATCTGACCCTGACTATGTCTTCCACTGTGGTTGGTCTCTGCCCTCATTCTCTCTCTCTTCCTCTGTGCAGTTTCTATCCTTCTTTTGGCCAGCTGTGGGAGTGTCCTTTTCGCAGGGGTCAGATAGTGTTCAGCTCTGGTTGCCATATGTCTGTGCAATGTGGACACTGTCAGACCGCCAGTGAAAAATCACTTCCTCCCTGAGCCTATAGCAGGGTGTGGGTATACTGTATTTGTGTACTGTGTAAAAGAAACTCCTTCCATCCAATTCACCATCCAGAAAGGCAACAAGTCCCCAGAGTTACAGTACTTTCCACCTTCAAACAGTATCTGCTTCCTCTAACTGATCCTAATTAGGCCCACTAATACTAATGTCCCTCCAACCATAACACAGCACAAGACCAAGGATGTGGCACCGAGATGATCAAGTGCTTTGAACCAACTCTTGTTTCTGCAAACATCTCTTGCTGAGGTGTGAATTGCCTTACTCTCCCCCATTAGTGGTCCAGGGCTTTTTTTGGTCAGTTAAAGACTGTGTGACATTTTTAACTCCTCTGGTTAGTTTGCACAATGCCCAAATGCCCAAAATGGACAAACTTTCAAAATAAGCAAAGTTAGGAGAGCAGTCGATTTGTGGCAGCAGCACTGTCCATGGTGCTGAACCCAGCATGGTGGACTTGGTTGTTGTTGCCTGCGTTCTGGTTGAATACTATGCCTTTGTAATGGAGGAGGAGGAGGAGGGTAGGTTCCTGTGGAGGGAGTGCAGGCCTAACAGAAAATGCACCAGGGCCAAATTATGGAGAGGAACTACTACGGGAACTGAACTATTTCCAGGGGTGAGGGCACCCAAGAAAATAATACTATTGGCTTTAGGGATGCTACTTCACATATATTGTTGTGTAATGTGTTAACTCACACTGACTTAACTTGTTGGAACATGGAACAAGGAAAACAATCCTTTAAAGTGAGTGACAGCTTAAATTGTGAAAAGCTAGATGCCAACAGAGAGTGCTTCCCAGTAGAGTAATTATTAGCTCTGCGTGATTCCAGCTTTACCTGATTGTTTCTACACTGAGGCATGACAAAGCAAAATGCAAAAGGCTCAAGCCATGGGCATTGTACAGTATATTGACATTATGGCTACAACATTTGTTATACGTTGTACGTCACTTTGTCAACAAGCTAGTACATATTTCTTATATATATTTCCTATGAATTATTTATATACACAGTTGCAGTGAAACAAGTATTTTTTAGATTGTTTTTGTTGTTGATTCACATATTAAAATCCTCACAAATAGTGTAGCTGGTAAAATCTATTGTTGTTAGATATGAAGCTCACAATATCACATAAATATTACAAGCGGCCCATTGGTCCTACTTGACATCAGTCACATTTATTTATTTGTGGAGAGAAATCAGGTGGGAGGCTGGTGTCATTTCCTGGAAGGATGAATGACTAGGCATACACTTATCTGATTACACAACGGCCAGCTGAATGATGCCTCTTCTCTAGGTCTAATGGCACAGCAGCCTGAGGTATTGACCCATCGGGGTTTGTGGCTGAGATAGACAATGGCACAGAAAAATACAACTTCTGATGAGGATGGACTCAGTGACCGATACGATCGTCACGTGAGGTTTTGAATCACACTGTGACCAGCCATGATCCAATATGCAAAAACAGACCCGTACGCACAGAGACGGCTGCGAGGAGGGGAGAAACCGGGAGAGATAAACAGACATACACACACACACACACATAGTCAGAGAGAAAATAAAAAGACAGTGAGAGATGAGAAGATCCAGGCAGAGCGGAGAAGCTGACTCACCGGTAGGTAAAGGGGTAACAGAGATGACATGTGTATGTCTGGTGTCTGCTGGCTGTCATATTAAAGACGATGGGGACTGAGATACTGGAAAGGCTCACCTGCAGTTTTCTTGAAGGGGAGGGGGAGGGCAAAACACAACATGGTCTCTGTAACATTTAGAGCTAGTGCAACGGCCTTGGAAAGTTTCAGTCGACATACTGTTTAAAAAGAACAAGAAAAAAAGAAAAGAAGAAGAGGAGAGAGGGGGGTTGTCATGGATACTCACAGTTAGTAACCCAATAGGTCAGTGTATGCTAGCTTTGAGTGCAGAGGAAATCTTTAGCTTTGTTAGCAATCAATATATTATGCATTGATCTAAGGATAGGGAAGGAACTGGAGAAATCAGATGTAAGGCTTATACTGTATAATGTTTTTTTGGGCCTCAATGATCAGAGCAGTTCCTATATGCTCGTTACCCAAGTAACATAGAACAGATTACCTTTTGCATCAAAACTTTAATGAGAAGATAAAGATACTTTATGGTAACAAAAAGAAATGCTACGAGAGTGAATTGGTTGAGGTTTTGTTTAACAAGGAATGGTTGCATGTTCTAGCTGGCAATGCATTTTTGTTGTGTGTATTCTCACACCTGACAGGTTGCTTTTTTTAGTCAAATAATCAATACAATAAGGCAGTAAAATTAATTAAATTCCTAAGTATGTAGCCTAAATATAAATAGCCTAAAAATATAGAAAACCATACAGCTACGCCCTGACAGTTCAAAATATGCCAGGTGTCTAGTCGAGACATGCTATTCATTCCAAATAACTCATTACTGTATTTAAACTTAAGGCCCAATCTGTTATTCCTGTATAATGGCATTTCACCCCGCCGAAACGTCAAATAATTCTACGTAAATGTTGCGTATGCTTTCAACCTATACTTCAAACTTACAGCATACTGTACATTACGTCGACATCTCTCAATACCTGATAAACCCTGTGTTTCTACAGAAAACCTGTAGTTTACCTGTGGATCACGCTCAATGCTAAATGGACTCATTTCACTAGAAATTTTTTTGCTAAAACCCACTTCGATAAATACAAGCGAAGACAACCTATTTATAAAGGCTCCATATTTTCTAGAAGAAGCGCATTTAGTAAACGTAACAAAAGCACCCCAGCAACCTATCATCATTCACGCCATCATTACAGCGTTAGCTAAACCTTTCTGCTCCTTTCTCATTCCCATTAGCATTGTTGGGTATATGCTAATGTAGCCACCAGCTTATGTAATCGTGACACAGGCAGCGAGTGGGTTTAGGGCATAATGGCCTTCTCAATGTAAATCTCCTGCATAATAAAAAGCGGAAATAGGGACCTGAGGCCTCATTACAGAAAAATATCCTAACTGCTTGTCCTATCTTAACTTAAGTTTCAAAGATAGGAAAAATCCTATCTTCCTATTACAGCAGCAATTCATAAACCCAATGGCTGTGTCCTATTCTATCTCAGACCTCCTATCTTATCTTAACTTAAGAAATCCTAACAATAACTGTATATTTGATTTTTCAATTTGCAGTCGTCCTGTCATGCCTGTATCTATGCTTAGAATGTAGCCTACACGAGACTGATTGTATCTTCGATTAGAATGGACCGGTAGGCTGCTTGAGATGGACAAGCCATAATATCAACGACTCTCACTGCTATTATGGACATGGCGATCAAGATATAAATGAATCATATTGGCAGTCGATATATAGGGACCTACCCATTAATACATGGTCTGTGAAATTTAAACTGTCAACATACAGTTTGAGTAGCCTTTTAATCATTATATTTCTGTGTCCATGTTCCTCATCTTCATTGCCATACAGACCTAACAAGAGTGCTGCTGACATTTTTGGCAGTTATTTTGAATTTAGGACAGGGTCTATGCCATCCTAATTTAAGATTCCTAACTTGGGAAATCCCTAAATTAGGACGGTTCTGTAATAGCTAAATTCCTATCTTAAGATAAGATAGGATATTTTTCCTAAATGCAGTGTAATACCAAAAATCCTAAGAGATAAGATTGGATTTTAGACTTAGGAAGTTTCTGTAATGAGGCCCTTGTACTGTACACTAAGGAAACTCATCTTTTGGAAATAATTAAATTCCAAGCACATAAGTTAGCTTCAGTTATCTCACTGTGGTTGGAGGTTAAATATGTATGTGCTTATTCACTGTGATGCATGTAGAAGGCATATGTTTACAGCAAGGCATGCGCAAACACACACACACAAACACACACACACCCAACTACAAAACAATGGAGCCTTTTTACTATCTCCACCTCAGTGAGCTCATAGTGGTTATTGTTTGGTGCATTCATTCTTCTGCCATGTTCACATCTATAGATGATAGATGTGCCCTTAACATAACTTTAGATGTTTTTTTATTTTATTTTAAAACTGGTTTAAAGAAACCAGCACACAGAGTATTGTTCAATGTACTGTATAAGTCTAACAACAATTTATTGTAGAAACAGAATTAAAATGTTTGACTCCCTTTTTCTAATCAGCAGGAGCCACTTAAAAACCATTGCTTCACCTCCATCACAATGGGAGGTTTATGGCAGAGAATTTTGTGTTGTGGGGATAAAAAGATAAATTCTATTTCTGTCTTTTCAAATCTTAGTTTTTCTGAAAGCATTAAGCTACAGACTACTGTGCTGCATCACATTTCAAAATGTTCACGAATGTGCACACTTAATTCACTGACATACCGGTAGTCAAACCCTGTCTCTGCCACATCAAGCGATGGGCAGTGTATTGATCCTGTGGGCTGTGAATATGCAGGACCTTCAGAAAGACATTATGCAATGCTTTGTAGCTATGATGTCCTTAATGGCCAGTGTTGGCTATTGTGGTATGTCCTATTGCTTTTTGAAGAATGTTATTGATATGGACAGAACTGTTTATTGGCATTGCATATTTTATATATTTAACACAATTTAATGCAACAAATAAACATTGATGTCCATATTAACTTCCAGTAACACCCAGAGATTCCCTAGCAACCACCTAACACATAGAAAGCACTACAGTAGTCCGCTAACAACCAACTAGCAACCACATGAACATTGCATACTGGTGCTAAAAGCAATCCCATGTATTTTCTTCACAAAAAGCACATTTGATATTCCGTAAATGGTGTACGCATGGACCCGCGCAGGTGTGTGCACGTCCCCATGATTGTGTATGCACATGTTTGTCAGATTTTAAAAGAATTCTAAGCACAAGGGATCAAGATGTGCTTGGTCTCTGAGCCCAATTGAGACACGCAAAGGTGCTTTTAAACGCACGCTATATATGCGCGTGTGTCCGATTGCACACATTCCCCACTATTTAGAGCCATTTAGCACTCTTGAAAATAATCCTCTCGCAAATTGTCAAGTTGAGCCTGCTTATGTTTTCACCGCACGGTGTCTCTCTTAATGACGTTAAGGGTATTAAAGGAACATCTAATAGTGTCCGTTTCTCCTCTGTCGAGGAGAGACTGTTAGCTTGTCGTGCTGCTTATAATGTGCCACATGGCTGCATTTAAATGCCGGCATCCCGCTCTGCTTTGACTGCAGGGCTGCTTCGTCAGTCATGCAGCCCGTCAATATGAGGACAAATAGTCTCTCCATATGGTGTTGCTATTTATACATTCACTCACAATGCACTGATGTAGCATTATTCTGGATGTATGTATACTTATCGTAATAGAATAGAATAGAATAGATTAGAATTGCCAATTATATATTAACAAAGGCTTCAAAAGCACATGCATCTAATGAAGGGGCTTGATGGGCAGTGCGTGTTTTTTAAGTTTCCTATAGTACACCTTTAATCGTGTAAGCTCTGTTTTGTAACTATTTACATGCATGACTATGTCTTTTTGAAACACTGGAACATGGTATGACAAGTTAGCAGCTTTATTATGACAGTCATGGAGTGTGTAATGCAGTCTGTATGCTACTTTGACTACACTTCTTCACTTGTTCAGAGAAGAGATGAGCACTTATCCAGACAGACACTTCAGACCAGCTGAAGCAAGGAGGACTGCTCTCAAGAATACACACATGCATTTTGCACATTGCACACACACGCACACACACACACACACCTTTACACCTCTAGTTCACCTTCCTTCATGGCTCAGTAGTTATTCAGTTATTACTTACAGACTAACTCTCTCTCTCTGTCTCTCTCTCTCTCTCTGTCTCTCTCTCTCTCTCTCTCTCTCTCTCTCTCACACACACACACACACAGACACACACACACGTTAGAATATCCTACTCCTGCACTTAGAGTCAGCCAACTGTTACATATAGGTAACGCTAAGTCAATTGCAAAAGATTAAAATGTGCTTACATGTATTACCACAGTCTCTCTCTGGAATATCATACATTCAGACTGAATCAAACTGCAATTGCATGACATTTTGGAATTAAGAATCAAGGATGACATTAAGTGTGAATTCTATGCCAAATACAAGAAGATTGATATGGGGGAGGATAGTCTAGTGGTCTAGGTGTTGGACTCCCAGCCGGTTCGAGCCCTAGAGTTGGTCTACCTGTAAGCATCCTTGAGCAAGATGCCTAACCCCCATCTGCTCCATGTAATAGCACCATGTAAGTGTAAGTCGCTTTGGATAAAAGCGTCTGCTAAATGACCTAATTAAAATTGAAGATTAAGATCATGTACATGTTATATATTCCACAGAGTGCACTATTGAACATCATTTATAGTGGCCATATTCGGTTTGAAAGAGGCACAGCCCTGATGTAAGATCTTTGTTCTAGTGCTGCTCATTCCAGACCCTTGATATTTAATGCTAAACAGCCAGACATCTGGAACCTCAGATTATTGAATTTTCATATGACCCCATAGCATTAAAATCAACATTAGGTAAGGCAATGTATTATTTAGTATTTTAGAGTTCTAAATAATACAATCTCGAAACCCAACGGCTATCGGTCTAACGAAACGATTTAGCCTCTGGGGGCAAGGGCCAGCGGATATCCGTATAACGGATAACGGATATCCGGGCCAAGACTTCCTCTTCCGTGCCCTGGTCATTTTTTACAGTCCAATTAGCTACTTGAGAGCGAGAGTGGAGTTGGACTTGAGCTAATCTCTTTAAACAGATCAGTTTATGAATGCATATTCATATCTGTAAAAAAAGCTAATAAAAAGCAAAATAATTTTTGGGTGATGTGTTCCACCTGCAACCAAAGCCTGCTCACTGACTGGTCAATACTTTTCAACAAACAGACAAACGAACTACAAACGCTTACGATACCAAAATCATGTCCCGTTGCCTTTAGATTCTGTATTGATATGCAGATATTTGTTTAAAGAGATTATAAATAATATAGCTGGGCTGTAAATAAGCCTACTACTAAAGCTTAAAAAATAACTTGAAAAATATCGTAAAGTATGAAGATATAATACCATCTGATATAAGTCTTGTAATTAACTCAAACCCTCAGTCACTAGAATTACAGTATGTTACATTTAACATGTGTTTAACATATGTTTTGTAAGTGGTTTGTAATTGGACTATAAAAATACCATAAAATATAGAAAGGTGCAGACTGTGTTTGCTCCCAGGTTTTAACTCACATATTCAACTCCAGCCTTTTTATTAGAATTTAATTACTTTCAGACTACAAGCAAAAAACGCTTGGTTCAGTTCCACTTCAATCCAATTAATTGACATGAACAAAAACCAAAATCTCACCTACACACACATCAAACACACACAAACACACACACACACACACAGCCACATCACTGGTTGTGGGTCAATAGGACATGAACTGCTGTCTTTTCATTCATTCAATAATTCATTCCACACTCATTTCTGCTGTAGTACATGTTATTTCCCAAACCAGCCGTCCTCACTAGTCAGTAAAACCAATCACACCTTAAAGCCATCACAACCCCCCCCCCCCCACCCTTTCACTGCCTCCTACACATCTCTCCTTTATCTGCCACCCCTGGCCTGGGTTCTCCCCTATCAACCCTTCAGTTTCTATACCTCTTTTTTTCTGTTGATCTGTCCTCTGTCTGCTATCTGTCTCTATCTTTCTCTCTCCCTTTTTTGTCCTCTGCTTCTTCGCTGTCTCTCTATCCCCACTTTCTTTCCATTTCTCTCCAGCCTTAACGTACAGGGAGGATGTGACGAGGCTGGGAAGAGTCCACTCAGCTCCCAGACAGAGGGGATGCAGCGAAGGTATATGCTCGGAGGTAGAGTATAGACCCCCCTCCCCCCACCCCCCTCCTGTGCCATGGTGGTACGACCTGCTGGATTACAAAACAGCCCTCCCATGTGCCTGCCTGCTCTCTGTGCCAGCCGAGAGACAGCGTTCCCCTCTGCTCCTGGAAGCGCCGCTGAGACGGAGGGAGGAAGGGAGAGAGAGAGAGAGAGAGAAAGTGAGGAAGAAATGACTATAAGAGACAGAAAAACAGCGCGAATGAGAAAGATAGCAGAAAAGACATGAAGAGACAGAGAGACAGGAAGCTAGGAGGAAAGAAAAGAAAAGAAAGTAAAAGAAAGAGGAGAGGAGAAGGGAGGGGAGGCGTGGTGGGGGGAGGCTGCCTGTATACAGAAGGGAGGGACGGGGGAAGGCAGAGGGAGGTGGAGAGACAGAGGAGGAAATACTCAGGGATGGACAGAGCATAGAGCGCACGGAGGAGAAAAAGTGGTAGTTTGGAGGGAGAGGTGTGACCTACTGTAGTCGAAGACGTCGGAAGGAGCCCGACCTCGCCACTGCTGTCAGAACGCTTCATCCCTCAGGAATGGCCAGGGGTAAGTCTCACACACACACACACACACACACACACACACACACACACACACACATACACACGCAGGTGCTTACTTGTGCTTCCCTAGACGAATGACAACGTCCACAGAGAGACCGGCTGTGCGCACATGCCCACCCCATAGGACACGCACAAAGGAGTGTGCACACACACATCTCTTGACACACATTTACATAGGGAACTTTATAGCCACAATTCCCATTCGGACGGAGAAACTAGGCTTGTGCTGAAAAAGTGGGTGAAATATAAATTTTAAGTGACAGCAATGGCTGGGGTCAAGTGTACTGATTTTATAGCCGGTTACGCCGTGCATACGGTTGCTTTAAGAGCTGAGACGGATAGGTGGGCTGGCCGCCTGATGGGTTTGACTGGCGTCGCCCACGGACACAGCTGGACTTCATTTTATTATTATTTTTACTCACAAAGCTCCAATGTTTCACCTGTGCATCATTTTTTTTTAATCAAAGACTTTCTTTTCATGTTTTCAGTTTCTTTTCTCGTCTGTAAGTCTGTCTCCTTGTGTTCGCCCAGCGTGATATGAGGTGAGGTGTTTTATAACATAATGAGAGGTAAGAATGATCAAGACCGGAATCCTCAAGAGGAAGGGATGAAGGGATAACGGAGCAGGGAGGGAGCAGCGCTGTGTGGTATCAATTTAATATGATATCTGACAGGCCTTCATGGAATCATGATGAAACCCCCACTCCCCCACCCCCCAAGACAAAGACAAGCTTTAAAACACTGTAGGAATGGCTTTGGGTGTGTGTTGGGTGGATCTGTGTGATTGTGTGTATTAAACTGTATGTCAAATGGTCTACACACACACACAAACACACACACACACACACACACACAAATACACTATTGGCACACAATCATCCTCTTACATTGGAAAAAACTCCCTGCCCAGTCTAAACAAATAATTCTTAATCTAAGCACTTTTACACTTACAAATCTGGCTGCTAACAAAGTAAGAACATTTTATTTGATAAGATTTCTTTAAATCAAGTCTTATGGTCTTGTTAATTATCTTAAAACAACGCAATAAATTTTATCCTTAATACAAGAAAAATACACTTGCTAAGATTTGAATTTATTTTATATTAAATCAATCAATTGTGCTCATTCAAAAAAAAAACAACACTTGGTTCCACCGGCCTAAATTGGTTACCGCAGCCATTTGAGGAGTCCCACAGCCCCTCGGTTGAATGTACGTTGTTCTGCGGAGTTGATAAGCTGTCGGTTAGCAGCAGCGTCCAACCAATTGATTCCTGCACTGCAAGTGGAGGGATTGGTTAACCCAATGGAACCATATGAGCAGATTTTATTTTTTTTAATGTCTGAATGAGAGACACTTCCACGCATTAAGACAGTCTCAGCCCCCCTGGGGTGAGCTGAACACATTATAGTGAGGGAATAGGGGGTAGGCTACGCAGTAAAGAGCAGAGATGGAGATAAAGATGGAGCGACACAGAGACACTGGCCTTCCCCAGCAGCCATTTTTGCCAGGGTTACGAGGTTTCAGTGATTGTCATGGAGAGAGGTTGTCGTGGCGATGGAGCAAATTAGGTGTGTCTCTCGTGTACCTGCTCCGATGGGGCCTCCTATTTACCAGCAACTTAAAAAGGTAGATAACCAGAAGTAAAAAAGTAAGTAAGTAAATAAATAAATAAATGAATACATATTTTTTCTAAATTTGGCTTTAGGGAGAGGTGTCATTACATTAGTGTTGACAGCATTCATTCCATGCTAATGGAATCCAGACTAAGGTAAAAAATGCTGAGCTGTTCTTTACCAGACTGTCGGTGTTCCCGTACCTGCATCCCAGTAGACGTAGACATTTTACCGTTGGCAGAAAACATGTAGGGAATATGGGAAATCTGATGAATCTAGTGGCTTATATTGTAGCCACAGGCTTTGAATGGAGGGTCCGTTCATGCTAACGTAGCATGTGTGTGTGTGTGTGTAAGGGGTGGCGGTGTTAAATCTTCATGTTACTGGTCCACTAGCTTTCTGCTTTCAATGAGGTCTGCACTTCATGGCACAGATGGGTGGACATTTCTAATGAGAAGGCAAGTGTGTGTGTGTGTGTGTGTGTGTGTGTGTGTGTGTGTGTGTGTGTGTGTGTGTGTGTACCATCCCAGTAAATTGAGAAGCTCATTAGTAGGCCAGGAGAGAGCAGGTACATGTGCCATCGTCTCCACCCCACCCCCACTGGTTCCTACAAGGGAAACCACATGTGACTTTTCTGGACACACACACTTCTTATATTTCCCTTGTTTGCCTAATCTTGACACAGAGTTCTTAAAGAACAATGTTGCATTGGTTGTTGTTGTATTACTTTATTCTCTAAGAATCATTGCCCTGTAGCCTTTTGACAGATATAATTTGCCCTAAAGCTACTTCATCTTTATGTGACAGATAGTAAAGGACATATCTATAACTATTGGATAAAACCCAGTTAGACTAAATCATATAATGCCTCAAAACCACTTAAGCTGTGACTAATTATCACAGTCACATCGGAATGTGCTACCGTTGGTTATCTCTGGCATGTAAGAGGTCTATCTTGTTTTGTCATTTTGCTTGAATTTCAGTGGAAAATCCAGATGATAGTCGAATGTGTCCCTTTGTAAAATGGCTGAGACACAACACACATTTAGCAAAAAATAGATATTGCCAATTCAATTTGTTTCTACTGATTTGATCAGCAGTAATTTAATCTGATATTTTCTCTGAATGCTGGATCATCCTTCCTCGAGCTTGTTAGCCAGCGGTTCTATTAGCCCAGCCATAGTATGTCTGCAGAAAGTTTTAAGAAGGTAAAACAGTAAAAGAAATTTAGAAGGTAAAAGATCATGACTACTGAATCAGAATTTTTTTGGTGAGCTTATTCTTAAAACATAGCCAGATACTTTTAATGTGAGTTTGGGCGTGGCATTCACTATGGCGATCTTAAAGTGCATCCAAGCTTATTTTATTTCAGTAGACATTACAGTACAATTTTTCAAAGAAGCCTTAACGTCTCTCTTGCTGTCTGTCTTTTCCAATTGATTTTTCACCGCCTGGTATCCAGAATCTAGTCCTGATTACTGATTACTAAAATATATATTTATATACTTAAAGAATTTTTTTAATGTTAAAGGTATTTGTACATGTTTTTCTCATAGACTTAATGTATTATTGGATTTAATGATTTCTATAAAGTGCACATGCTTGATTTTCTTGCCTTTTTTCTGTTTTTCTTTTGTGGTCCATTTGTCTGCTGTTTTATATTATTGCACAATAAAACCTACAATGTAGTAAAATGTGAAAAACTGAAATAGAGCCACCAATCTAAAATGTAAAGTGAGCGTGTTTGTGTGTGCGCATTTGTGAGGGTGCGTCTGTGCATGTGTGTATGTGTATTGTAAAGAATTCAATTCCTTTGTTCTCCATCACAGAGTGCATACGAATGACCATTACCAACAAATAATTAATTATAGTGTTTTAACACACAATCTTGCTTTAGCAACCAGTCAAACATAGAGAATTTTATTATTAATTTATAATAAATCGTTTAATATCAAACATGTTCACACATTTCTTTTTTAATGTATTAGCAATTTAGTGCCTTGTTCTGATTGGTTTAAGGTGGTCCAGTCATCTGCTTGCGCCTGCGTTTGATAAATCATAGTCAAACATTTTTTGTTCTAGTTGAAGGTGATCCAATCGTCTGCTAGTTTGTCACCTATTGGCCCAACCTGACTGACGGTTTTCAATTGAGAGTTCCCAGACTGATGGGCAAAGCAGAACAAATCATAGAGGTGGAGCTTGCAAAATCTGAAAACTAGCAGAACAAACCTGAATATGAAGCTGGCAAGATAAAGACGGTCTCATGAATACAAATGTATTTTCTTAGGCAACAGGAAAATAAGAAGCAGTTTTATAATAGTCATCATCATCATCATCTTCATCATCATCATCATCATCATCATCCTCATCCTCATCATCATCATCAACATCATATTCCATTTTATTTGTGTAGTGCTTTTCAAGTGTGTGCATGTATGCAAAGGATATGCTGGTGTGCGTTCATATAACACGGTCTTGATCATTCTTACCTCTCATGATGTTATAAAACACCTCACCTCGTAGCACGCTGGGCGAACACAGGGAGACAGACTTACAGATGAGAAAAGAAACTGAAAACATGAAAAGAAAGTCTTTGATCAAAAAAAAAATCATGCACAGGTGAAACATTGGAGCTTTGTGAGTAAAAAAATGCCATCAGGCAGCCAGCCCACCTATCCATCCATCATGTGTGTGTGGTTCTTACACCATTTTTGTATAGACTCTTCACTGTGCAGCTAACTAGCCTTCTAACCACTGAAACATATGCTGTACATACTGGTGAAGACATACTGTCTCTTTTTTTACATATGTCAGGACATGCTGCAAGATTTACGATTTAAGTCTGTTGTACTCAGGAAGTACAGACAAAGATTTAAGCCTTTGTATTGGATGGGTTTAAAAACACCTACCATCAGCAGAAAATGGTCCAGCCCAGCTTGGCTCGGAACAGCACAGCTTAGTTTAATTTCCCTTACTGTATGCTTCCCACACATTTAAACATTTGCTACTTTCCTATCCTGTATGAAGGGATAATCAGCAGAATGCTGTTCTAACGTGGTTTAGACCAGCACAGCATATAGCGGTGGCGTTCCTATTCCCCCTTGTTAAAACATCGACTAGTCTCTCACTCCAGTGCGAAGCCGCGATCAGCGAAAAACCTGTCTGACCGGCCCCAGACAGGTTTGATTTCACCTGCGCCCTCGTCACCCCCATGTTAAAACATCCACTCGTTTCCTCTCCTGTTGGTAATGGCACCATTACCAGCCATCAATAATGCAGCATGGGGTAAGTATGTGTAGCCGCGCTGGCCCTGGGGGCTAATAGAACAGATGGGAAAGCCGTGTCCTCTGCCATTCTGCTGGATGGGCCCTGGAGAAATGTGGCGCTGTAGCGGTGCCTCTGTTTATTTAGCCTAACACCTCGCCTTTGGCTGAGAACACACACAATATCAGCCTGACCAACGGACATTCACCATCACAAGTGTACTGTAGCTATATAAACAGGTGTGTGTGTGTGTGTGTGTGTGTGTGTGTGTGTGTGTATGTGTGTGTGTGTGTGTGTGTGTGTGTGTGTGTGTGTG
>JAOEHI010054190.1:0-14288 GCA_025447815.1 Percopsis transmontana | reverse complement strand
GCCATACGCTGGTCAGTAGGCACAACTTGAGGATAGTGCATGGTCACAGGAACCTCAGATATTGTAGGGGGGTACACATCCCCCTTTATTACCTTTTGAACAGAGACAGAGAAATGTGTAAAAGAGTATAGGTAAGATAGTATTTTGTGCTAGATAGATGTTGTGATATAGAAAACATTTGATTATATGAAACTTGTATTTATTATATGTTACATTATTAAATAGATTTTTACTTGAATTGATTTTACCTTTTTATTTCTTACTTTTATTAATTTAAGATTTCTTAAACAAAGCCTTTGTCACTGCTTTGCTGGCATACTTAAACCCCATCATTAAACGTGTGTAGTCTAGTGGTTGTAAATAGTTGTATTTATAATTAGATAAAGTGGTCATGGTGTCAGAGCCTAGATAGCACAGCTATAGCTATGAACTTCAATATAGATGTTTCAGTTAATCTCTTAATCTGTTGATATAATTCAGATTTCTCAGAACCTAATCTAAAGAAAGAAGTGTTTACACAAATTTAATTAATATTAAATGGTTATTATACTAGTTCTAAGTATTATTTAATTCCTTGCTGTAATACTGTCATTGTACATTGTTTATATCCTAGACATAGTTATGAAGTCTACCTGATATTTCAACTTTCCATCTTTGTGCAGCCGGAGGTGTAGCTGTCGGTCAAGATTATCTCCATATATATTGCTAGCATCCACCTGGGAGGAAGATTGAGGTGTATAACATAAAACACATTACATTTACATTTACAGCATTTAGCAGACGCATTTATCCAAAGTACATTTGTCAATAGCTGAATAGGCCATATACCATAGACCATATTGACGGCAGCATGTCATCATAGCTAATTTAGTTTCACAACATACATTACCTATTAACATATCATTCATTCAATATAATTGCTAACAGCCTAAATATCTGTTCTAAGAGCTGATAATAGAAGGAAATAGGGATTTTTATTTATTTATTTATTTTATATATAGAGATAGAAAATAGAGATAGAAGATAGGGGATTGTAATAGAGAATTTCAGTTAGTGGGAGTGTTATGAGGTAGAGAGGTCAGTGGCTGAGGAACAAAGGTGGATCTAAAACAAAGAGTTAAAGTGACAATTCATGTAAATAAATAGCCAAATGTTGGTCCACCAGAGAGAATAGGCATTACAAAATCGAATATACTCCCCCACTTTACTGTAGATGTCACCTAAACTAGAAAATCATAAGATGTAGGTCCAATAAGCAGGTCCAACTTCAAAAAAGGGATTATTTGATTGTATACTGACACCTACTGGTGTAGATGCAACTGAGCCAATGCTAACCCTATCAGTAAACATAGACACCTCAAAGGGAGACCTACACTATGTAGCATAAAATAGCTCATTCTGTACATTTAGTGTACATGGTTTAAAACATATTCCATAGACATTATATATTAATGTCTTTGTACAAATCTTTTTGTCTAAATCTTAATTAGTGGACCTCTAAGGATGCTACAAAATCATACTGGCTCACCCCATGGCCAAGAGCACTAGTAAAGCCAGGTCCCATTTTAAAATTGGTCTTGAAGAACTGGTGGGTGAAATGTTGAGCAAAGAAGCCAAACATCAAATTGGATCCCTGCGGGTCTGGCCTAAACTTCTGTCTCAGGAAAAAACGATTAACCAGCAAATTGGAATCAGGGAGAATGCGTTTTCCTGAAGAGAAAAATGTGTCAATGTCATGGTTTTCTAATAAAAAAAGATTATTTTTTATTATTTTGTGTGAATATCAGATGCCACTTGACAGACTGCCACCTTTGGTTCCCATGGGCGTAGGGCAGTCTTCAGGTACAGGTGGAAGGAGCCGGGCGTAGTAGCTGGTGTTGTAGTATGCCTCCCAGCTGAGGTATCCATACTTGGAGTTGTAAGTTGGGGGACTTGGAATTAATGTGGATCTGACTTTTAAGAAGGACAAAGCAAAGTTTGACTGAGGGTTATCGACCACACAACTGACCCTCCTTAATAATTGGTTCTACATCCAGTTTGCTGCAGTAAATTTTTAACACAGCTGCAACATTCCTGCAGTTGAAAAGTGCCTTTGGTCTTTTACATACAGAAATAGCCAACACACCCACATGTGGGCGCACACACAAACACAATCAAAAATAGTAGATGGATATTAAAGAAACTATAGTCACACATATACACACATAAGACGCAGAAGACGTAATGGATTCATTGTAATATCCATTGTCAGATCAGGAAGATGTAATAGCCAAGACTGGTAAGGTTTTAGTGTCTGACATTTCTCATTTTACTCTATATTGACCGATATTGATAAAAAGGCTTGTTCCAAAAAACAGAGCTCATCTCTGCATGATACTGTACCATTGCATTGTTTTAGAAGTTCAGAGCTCATGCTTTGGCCCAGAGTGTAGTTATTGAAAAATAACCATTTAACATTGCGGGATATGGAGTGGTTGTACCCTATTAAACAACGACCGTTTCAACATATGAATGCATTTGTTTAATTGTTTTGGTTCAATTTCATTAATTATTATTTATGTATTATGTATCATTCATTACAACAGTAGTGACTCAAGAGGTAGAGTAGTTATGTGGTAACCTGAAGGTTTCCGTTTTGATTCCAGCTCCTCTCGGGCAGCATGTCAAAGTGTCCTTGAGCAAGACACTGAACATCAAATTAACAATGAGCAGGTTAAAGCCTCTCAGTGATGGACCACCTAATGAGCTATATATGTAGATGCTTATTGATGAACTTTATATTTTGTAGACAGCTTGGAAAAATGTGTGGCATTTGGCTGTAAAAACTAAACTTTCAAAACAGGTATTGAAGGATAACTTTTCACAATTGGCAATTTTGTTGTATTTACTATTATGTAAGTTAATGAAGACTGTCCTGAAAATGACCTGACACCGTTGTGATGATACCCTACCTACGAAAAGCAACAATACTACCTAACGCTACCTAAGTATCTCTCCTTTCTTTCCTATCCAACACACTCGAACGTGCAGTCTCTGACCAACTGTCTTCCTACCTTTCACAACACAACCTCCTGGACCCTCACCAATCTGGGTTCAGGGCTGCACACTCCACTGAAACCGCTCTTCTCATGGTGACTGAAGCCCTGCACGCCGCTAAAGCCTCCTCCCTCTCCTCAGTCCTCATTCTCCTAGACCTATCTGCAGCATTCAAAACCACCAAGTCCTTCTATCGACCCTTGCTGGCATTACCAACACTCTCCTGATTTGAGTCCTATCTGACAGATCGCTATCGAGTCCTCTGGAATGGAAACCTTTCCAAACCCAGCCTGCTCACCACTGGGGTTCCACAAGGATCTGTACTGGGACCCTTACTATTCTCACTGTACAGTAGATCTCTTGGCTCTGTAATCTCTTCTCACGGATTCTCCTACCACTGCTATGCCGACGACACCCAACTCTCCCTCTCATTCCCCCCATCTGACACGCAGATCTCAACCAGAATCTCTAACTGCCTCGCTGACATTAGTGCTTGGATGTCTTCGCATCATCTCAAGCTCAACCTTGAAAAGACAGAGCTAGTCTACCTCCCGGCAAAGAACTGCCCCCCAATGGACATGTCCATTTCCCTTGAGAACACCTCAGTGTCCTTCTGTCCAAGTGCAAAGAGCCCTGGAGTTGTCCTGGACAGTTAACTGTCCTGCGCAGCCAACATTGCCCCAACGACCCGAACCTGCAGATTTGCCCTCTACAATATTAGAAGGATAAGGCCTTTCCTCACAAACAAAGCGTCTAGACTACTGCAACTCCCTACTCGCCGGGTTACCGGTCTCTGCTACCAGACCCTTACAACAAATCCAAAATGCAGCAGCCCGTCTTATATTCAACCAATCAACGTTCTCTCACGTAACCCCCCTCTTCCAAGACCTTCACTGGCTCCCCGTCTCCGATTCAAGACATTAGTACATTTCTACTCTGTTAGATCAGCTCTAAGAATTTTAAGCACTGATTTATTTAACAATGACCTAATTCTTTGTATAATTTACTTAATAATAATTTACTTAATAATTTATAGAAAATTATGAGATGGAATATGTTTGTGCTCATGAGATTATACACTCTAGCTACACTAAATTAGGTAGATCTAGGAAACAATTTATGTTGCTATCTTAATGCACTGGCTGCACCATTCAGCTACATACAAGAAGTAATTTTGAGATGACATGACGTAGGTGTCAGACGGAAATTATGTTGAGCCTAATTATACTAAAGATCTCTGTAGCTGTTATTTCAAGGCAGATATCTTGCAAGATCTTGCAAGATGTCCCTACCACTTATGGAAGCTCCCCAACCAATTGCTGCTGCAATTCTTCTGCTTCAAGACCTCATGGACTAAAATGGCAGGCTTCATTGAAGCAGGTAAGATTATTTTAGTCCAGAATTATTTTAGTTTAGCTATTTAGCTATGTCTCTGTAACTTCTGTTACAGCTTTGTTATTCTGCACATTAGGGGTTTTCTGCCTTTTTGGGGCAATGCCTGTAACTATTTTTAAGGTGTCTATATGTTGATATACTGCCAATTGGCAGATTTGGGTTACGTGAGGGATCATTTTGAGACACTGACAGAGGAGACTAACCAATTGAGGCAACATTCATCTGATGAAGAGGTTTTCTTCGCATCACTGACATCCAAAGGGTCACAAGGTACAGGGGAGCTGGAGGGGTATATTGCATCTGTGTCGGATAAGATGGACTTGCTTCATGGTTTTGCATGCATACAGAAGTTGTCCCTTAAACTGAACACAGGCCGCCTCCATCTACTGCCTGTGAGTGTCTTTTCAGCTGTGCTGGACTTATCTTCATGGCAAAGGATATACTTGGTTCACTCTTGTTGAAACTTAACAGCAAGTAACAGTACTTCTACTTGAGTAGGATATCACAGTACTCTTTCCACCACTGCTTGTTCATATGTAGCTTCAATACTTCTAAGAGTCAGTGGTAAGCTACACCACAGAATAAAAATATTTTCAGGAAGAAAATATTCCAAATGTGTTCAAATTATAATTTTATTCATGCATGTAATGAAGACAGTTCACTGTAGAAACGTGGGTGATTAAAGAATCTAGTTCATACACTGAAAGTTTTAATAGACTCTGGGGCAGATAGGAATTTTATCGTTGCTTCCCTGGTTGACCGGTTGGGCATGTAGATATAGCATTACAAATATAACTACAATGTATGTAATGTATGTATTTACCTACAATTAACATTTTTTGTTTAGTCCATGCATGTAGCAAGGCAGACACACAGTACACAAAGTGTCTCTTTAGCCTAAATCAGGCACTATCAAATTTTTGTTGTGTTTCCTTCCTCCTATCTAGAATCGTGCAGCCATATTATCCATCCATCTTCCTCGGCTGCAGGTCCCTGTATTGACTACAGAGGCCTTAATGATATTAAGGATAAGAACTGTTACCCACTTCCCCTGATGAACACTGCCTTTAAAGTAAGTAAATTATTTATATAGCACCTTTCACAGACAAGATGGGTCACAAAGTGCTTTACAGCAAAAAACAAAATAAAAACAATATGTAAAATACAAAACCATCTGGCTAATCAAAAGCTTGTCTAAAAAGATGTGTCTTTAGGTGCTTTCTGAAAGTTTCAATCGAATCCAAAGCTCTCAAGGCTAATGGGAGAGAGTTCCATAGCCTTGGAGCCAACACACAAAACGCACGATCACCTCTTGTTTTAAAATGTGTTCTGGGAACGGTTAAAAGGTCTTGGCCTGAGGACCTCAGTGAGCGACCAGAAGAGTGTGTGTGCAATAGATCCTAGATGTACGAAGGAGATAGACCATGCAAGGCTCTATAAGTAATATTACAAATTTTAAAATGCACTCTAAAACCAATCGGTAGCCAATGAAGAGCCTTAAGCACAGCAGTAATGTGCGATCTCCTGCTGGTATTAGACAAAAGTCTTGCTGCTGCATGCTGTATAGCTTGCAGTTTGTCCATTGAAGATTTGTTTAAACAAGTGTACAGTACATGGCAGTAATCCAAACGAGAAGAAATAAAAGCATGAACAAGCATCTCCATGTCTTTTTTAGAAACCACAGATCTTATTTTAGAGGAAGCATATACAGACTGAACAGCAGGGGGCCGAGCACAGAACCTTGAGGCACACCACAGGACAAAGGAGCCGAGTCTGACATATATGTTCCATTGACACAGAAAAACTCCTGTCTGACAGATAGGAGGAAAACCAGTCCAGAGCTGCTTAAACCCCTCCAGAAGGCCACCATCTTCACTAAGCTGGACCAACATAATGTCTACCACCTGGTCTACATTCGGTAGGGCAATGAATGGACTACCGCTTTCAACACCCCCAGTGCACCTACCTAACACCCTTCCAAATTCTGCTACCAGTCTGTCTCCATTTGAGTGATCCCAGGGGTACCAGCCTCCAGTGTTTCGATGGCCGTTTGGATTCATGTGAGTTAGTAGCCATGGTTTGTGGTGGTTTGTGGTGGACGCTAATGCAAATGCTCAGAAAACACGACAAATGCGGAAGTCAGGATAAGCTTTCCGTCGTATGTGCTTATGAGCCCTTTTCAATTAATGAATGGTCGCCATTTTGAATTGCCCAATCCTGTTATTATAATGCATCCATGAGTCTGACCTGCAGTGTCTATTACATACCCATGAGGACGAGTCTCATTAGCTTGTCTCGGAGAAAGCTGTTATTGACCAGGTTCCACAGCCAATGGAAATGCGTGAAAACATAGTAGGTCACATCTGGGTTTGGTTTCAGTAGAAGGTGAACCCGAGTCCAGAAATGAGCTGTGGAAATATAGAGAATATTGAGATAACATGAGCACTTATGGATTCCAGAGTGAAGATTTGGTGAGAGAAAGAGAAAATCATTGGTACATTTCTGTGATAATTAAGCATGAGGAAAATTTAAACACCTGATACGTTTTATTATCTTACTACTTCTTAATACTACTTCTTAATACAATTTCTTCTTAATCTTAATGCTTATTACTTACTGTATTATTTACTACATTTTCCAGAACTGTCCTGAAATGGCTCAAATTTCAACTTTTCTGTTAACATCGGAAAGTATAACTCAAAACGGACCTTAATGACCTGTGGTGTCCCCCATGGGTCGATTCTAGGACCGCTTCTATTCAATCTCTATATGCTCCCACTTGCCCATCACAGTTCAGATTGCATATCACAGTTATGCTAATGACTTTCAAATCTACTAACGGTAGCTCTCTCACCGAATGTCATTGGTCAAATAGACTCGCTGTGTCAATGTATTAGTGGGCAGGATAGTCTAGAGGTCCAGGTGTTGGACTCCCAGCCAGAAGGTTATGGGTTTAAGCCCCAGAGTTGGCCTACCTGTAAGCATCCTTGAGCAAGATGCTCCATGTAATAGCACAATGTAATTGTAAGTCACTTTGGATAAGTGTCTGCTAAATGACCCCATTGTAATTGGATGTCCCAAAACTTCCTACAATTAAATAAAGACAAAACAGAGGCAATTCTATTTGGCAGCAAAGAAGAGAGGCTTAGGGTTGCTGCTCACTTGGACTCCAGAGCACTTAAACCAGACCAGGTTAAAAACCTTGCACTCTTAGCTTTAGCTTTGATCTTAGCTTTAACAGTCATAAAAGAGGTTACAAAATCAGCCTTTGTTCTTGCTTTTATCTCCAGTATGAATGACTATTGCAATGGTCTTCTAACAGGGCTTCCCAAAAAGACCATTAAACTACTACAGCTTATTCAAAATGCAACTGCTAGAGTTCTTACAAGAATCAAAAGAACAGACCACATAACCTCTATTCTTAAGTCACTACAACGGCTTCCAGTAAGTCATAGAATTGATTTTAAGGCATTGCTGCTCCTCTATATATAATTACATGGAGTGGTACTAAAATATATCTTGTAAATGTTTAATTAATATAGACGAGCCCGGCCTCTCAGGTTGCTAGGGAGTGGTCTGCTAGTAGTGACCACTGTCACCACTAGCTGAACTAACTAACTGAACCAAACATTGTGAAGCAGATATTAGTCATTATGCTACACATCGCTGGAACCAACTCACTGATGATCTTAGAGGTTCACCAACCCCAGACATTTTTAAATCTAGACTCATAGGCCTCTAGTTGAGTGATTAATTAGGTAATGCAATTTGATGCCCTTTTTATCTTTTTTTAAATATGTTTTATTCAATTGTATTTTATTTTGTTTACATTTTTCTTATTTTTCTTATCTTAATCAATTGTCTTTTTATTTGTACTTTGCTTTATCTTATTTGTGAAGCACTTTGAATTGCCAATGATTATGATATGTGCTATAGAAATTAAACTGGCTTGTCCCTACCTATTAATAAATACTTGCACTTATTGTAGCTCCATAATAGCCCTACATGTACTTAACCATGACTTTGAAAGTGTATGCCAATTTTTTTAACTGTATTGCAAGGTTATTGAGACTTGCACTGAAACAGCTGAGAAATGGAAACATCTTCAACGTGACTTACGATTTGTGCAGTTTTCCCCATTGAAACCAGTGTTGCTGCAATCACATTCATAGCGGTCAGTGCCAAATCTCACACAGACTCCAGAGTTCTGACAGGGATAGTAGCAACAAGGGTTCACTGCAAATAAGGTGGAAAGACAACGATGTAGTAACACACAGCACAAAATGATTAGGCTACTTCATGCAAGAAAGTTTCATTACCATTTGTTTTAATCAAAATAGAGTGCTCATGTCAGCTCCTGACTTGAGCATTTGTACGTGTGTACAAATGCTCAAGCGTGTGTACAAACCTCTGCATTGCTTGTCAGTCTTAAATAGGTATGTTCCTTTTCCTTCCTCATTACATTCTAGTGATGGATCATTCGCGAATGAGTCGGCTCTAAGAGCCGGCTCTTGTAGGTGAACGTCAGGAACCAGCTCGCATATCAGAAGAGCCGAATCTACTGTATTTACAGTGAGTTACCCTATAGGATTACAGTGCCAAAAGTCACGTGAGATTGTATTTTGAATATCGTGCTCGGGCATTGAGGTTTGTGGTTGTAAGTGATGATTTGCAAATGTGTAATATTTTTTTTGCACGCTGTTGTTTTTTGTATGTAAAATTATTATGCTTTCAACATTTATTAAAACATTTGCGACCATTTGTATTTTTCTTACACATCATGATACAAGCTTGCGAAATTAAATTACATAGACCTATTTGCAAATCTTAACTTGCGGACACAAATCTTTTTGGACGCGAACCTCAATTTACAAGCACAACATTCAAAACACAATTGTATGGAGTTTTGGCACTACGGTAGTCCCATAAAATGCCAAGATTGTGTTGTGTGGTGCAAGCAGTGGTGTAGGGAAGGAGCTGTGTGTATGGCTGGCCTATCACAGAATGATGTGGACACAGTTACCCAATGAGGATTTTCCGTTTACGGATATTGACACAATACTCAGATGATACTTGTTCTCGTAAAAAGTACATTATCCATACCGGATCCTCGTTTCATCCGAGTATTCGGCTCAACCCTAATTCACATAACATTATCTTTCACAAGACTGTACACAAGGTGAGATGTCGGAAATTAGCTTTTCCATTTCTAAATTGCATAGTGCACATTATAGTGGATTATGGCCTAGAGTAGTGGTTATTAAACCTTCAGTGACCCTCAAAAAGAAATTAGTCATAGCTTGTGACTTCTTGTGACGCCTATAAAGCATTTCTCATAGCGATATATGCATTTAAACACACATAAGATAAATAATAGGCCTAGCCTACATTATCATAAACACCACATAAAAAGCGAGCAGAAAAAAATAGTGCCGTTTCAAAGACCACTGGCACTGTGCCACTGAGCCACCATAGTTTACATGGTCTATGTATATTAACTGGTTGCATTTGAGGAGCTAAAAGCTGTCAGAGCTACAGTAGTCTTTTTTATTATATTTAAACCCAAACACTTTCAGAGTTATTATTTACAAATGAGAATGGTATGCAACTTGTCTGTTGAATAAACACATGAAAAAGAAGATTTCTGAAAGCAGGGGCTAGGTTTCTATTCAACAATATTATAGCCTATTGTATAGGCTATTTACATCTACGTCTTATACCTACTACCTACAGTATGCTTCAGTACCACTTGGCTTCCTTTAGATAATACATTTTTTTGAACTTTAACTTCATACCAGCATTAGGACTGGTTTCAACAGCACAGGATGACACCTCCAGCAACAGCAAGACGACTAATATCCAGATAGGCATGACACCAAAGTCTGAAAAAAAATTAGTTTTTTTCCCATTGTAAAGGCACAAAATGAAGAATATTAAAGGGAATAAATGTGCCAATTAAAAAGAACAGTTGGATTAAATTAAATAATTTACTCACCTCTTTTCTGTTAGGTAACACCTGAGAGGAAAGTGGACTTAGATGACCCAGCAGGGAGATCTAATCATTGTCACAAATATATCATACATACAGTCATGCATGCACTCGCTCTTTATATGTCAATGCATTATAGGCAGTCTTTAAACATATTCAAAGGGGGCGGTGAATTTCCTGTTCCTCCTACAGTCAATTTGCATTGAAGTTACCCAAATACATCAAGTCATTTGACTTGTACAGTGTTGCTAGAATGTTTGTGAACCCTTTTTTGAATTTGTAAACTTGAATTTGAAGTTTGATGTACAGTAAAATGTGATCAAATCTGATCATAAGTCATATAAAAAGATCTAATAAAACAAATAATGCACACAATAATTCATATATTAAACTAAATAATCCAACATTAAAATGTCTTTGTCTGAAAATATATGCTTTCAGTAACTGATTTGACCCCCTTGAGCAGCAATGACTTCCAAATGTTTACACTCACTGCTGATCACTACCGTGGAGACATTATGGTCCATTACAGGAGGAATGGACGTGTAATATACCAACTAGGACTTTTATCTATTAATTATGAGGTCATTTTCATTCCTCGTTCTATAGCAGCCCAGTGTCAGAAATTCAACAATATGTTAAATGCATATAATTACTTTTTGTATGCTGTTTTTTTTTTGTATCTACTTTCATTTCCAAGCCTTTTGTGCCACCTGGTGGTTATTTTTGCAAGTGAATTTCACTTATTAAAATGGTACAGCTACTGAATGTTTTTTTGAAAGAAGCTTGTCCATAATCACTATGTTATGTTTAATAGCAATTTGATAATTTCCCCATGTTTGTCTAGTGAGCCAATACTTAGCAAAGTGAGACTGACTGAACAGTTACCATTAGGGGCCAAGGTGCTTCATATAAAGTACACCTTGATAAATTTCTGTCTGCTTGCTGAGTGTGTTGTACGTTTGTTTTGGAACTAGTGAAATCTGCTTCTTGTTAATGTAGGCTAAAAAGAGTATGGATTATGTCATTTTATGTGGAGCCGGCTTTGCCACTCAGTACAGTAAGAGTAATTCCAGCAGTTCCGTAAGCACATAAAAAATCAAATACAATTTAGATATGGAATGCAGACCAGAAAATAAAACGACCATAGACAATAGAACAATAATTGCAATAAAACCAGGTGTAAGAATAGACCTTTACATCGAAGATGTATAGGAACAAACCTATATGTCTCACAATTAAACCTAAAAAAAACACCACTAAAACTACTACTAAAACTCTAGAAGTAAGTGGAGAAAATGTGTTTAACCTGGATTTAAGCATGAGAGCCAGTCTCAGATGTTCTGGAGGTTTATTCAAGTTATCATAGCATTAACCACTTGACACTCTGGCCCACCTGATTTACTCTGGGCCCACCCACATTGTGATTTCTGCCTACACTACTGCATAGCATATCTTAGCATAGTAACTAAAACTGCTTCACCCTGTTTTGTCCGAACTGTCAGCAAACTGGCTTTGGATGACCTGAGGAATATACAGGATTCCCATTGTATTAGCAAAGTTATTTTAGGCCAAAACCATTGAGCAGTATTATTTTAAAATCAATTCTATGAAGTGCAAGAAGCCATTAAAGAGACCCGAGTGTGATGTGTTCAGTTTTATTGGTTCTTTTCAAAACTCTAGCAGCATTCTGAATGAGTTGCAGCTGTCAAATAGCTTTTTTGGAGAGACTTGTAAATAGACCATTATAGTAGTCTAACCTAATGGAGATGAAAGCATCAAAAAGTCTTCCTTGGACCTGAAACCTCTAGCGTAATTTGTGCTATACTATAGTAGGCTGATTTAGTTATTGATTTGATGTGACTGTTATAATTGAGATCTAAATCAACATACACTAAGATTTCTAACCTTCAGACAGGTGGCCACTAACTCAGTCTGTTTCCTTTTGCACCAAGACAATGCAAAAGTTGCATTGTCTCGTTTGGATATACTGGGGCTCACTGACGTGCAGTGCATCCAGCGGTTTCGTCTCGACCGTGAAGCCATCATCCACCTTTGGATCTATTTTCCAAATCAGAGTCTTATTGATGGTTTGAGTGGAAAATCAGTCTTATTTATGGTTTGAGTGGATTTCAATAACATTCTTAATTAATGTTAATGCCAAGGTCCACGTTCCGCGTTTTCACAGCCAAAATGGACGAGGGTGGGACTCAGTTCCCTTCTATTTTAAATAAATCACGCCCTTTTCATGATCCCACCTTCTTTCTGAAGTTTAGCACTGTGGGCGTGATCGGAGTGCTTAGGGAGAATAGCGTAACTGAATGATTTTGCAAGTGTGAAACTGAACTGTGCCAGTTCCTCTACTGATACAAAAGAGGGAGCCTTTGAGCTACTGTACACCATTCTGCTGAGCCCTCACCCCAGAAATTATCTTTTTTTTCCACATCAAATTATAAAACGTAACTTGTTATTTCGGTACTGTATACAGACTTAGAGAAATAATTAGTGACAGTGGTGCGAATCCTGCAGCTGGTGAAAAGAAACGAAGGCTATAGGCTACTTTGACTGTAAAAGGGATGAACACGATGATGGCTACCATCATAATGATAAAAAATGCCATTACATAAAACCCAATGTGGGCCTATTTATAGCTTTAAACCTGCGTCAGGACCAAACCGAACATACGATGCTGATTGACATGTCAAATTTTAATACACGTTGATTGACGTGGCCATCATATGGCTACTTTTAGCAGTTGCAAACAGGCCTGTGTACATTTGGCGGCGCGCACGCATAAAGCACAAAGCACAGTCCGGTGGCCAAGGATAGAGTAGGCTAACAAATCAGGAATTTCCCTCCTGCCACTCCTGAGAGCGCAGAAGACGACAAAAGTTACGGATTAAACACTTCTTCTGGAGAGCAGAAAAGGAAAGTACATATTTGTTGGCAAACTTTTTCAGGTCATTAATCTGATACGTTTCGTCGAATAATAGGCTACTGGTGATACGTTATTTTTGGACCGTCAAGCTTCACACAATGACCTCTTTTCTGGCATAATGTCGTGGAATTGATGGCGTACTGAGGGCAAGAATTCACATCTGCAGCTTCTGGTCTAATTTTGTAACTTTTTGGGAACGTAATCTTGGGATTTTGTTGTTAATTCTTTTCTTTTTTTTAATTGGGTTAATCGATGGCGTGGAGGGTGCTAGACCATTATATGGATTACTGTTCTGTTCCTTAAGTAAAACTTTATCAAGTCACTCTTTGGATTTTGCATAGGAAGCCATTTGGAGTGGAGAAATCTAGAGAAAATATTCTTTTGCGAGGAGAAATGCGGAACAAACCAGGCGTCTAGAAGGATGCTGCTTCTTGTACAATGGAATTGAAGAACTCTGTTGCTGTTGTTGCTGTGGTTTGTCTGTTTCTTTGCTTCAGCTTCAGCCAAGAACTAAATCCCAAAGGCAGGAATGTATGCAAAGTACCAGGGTAAGTGTTTGTACAACATAAAGACACTTATTTCATGAAAATAAGTTAATAAGTTAATAATAATCAGCAACAATCGGGACGTGGTTACCAATATATGTTTTATTAATAACAACATATTTGAACAGATGCATTTGTGCGTTTGTTTAAATAGCTCGTTCGCATTTTTATTTTTTTACTTTGGTTCTTTATATGTTCTTTACATGTAAGTTCACAGTCTACCGTAGTAGTGGGAGGAGTCCATTGGAGAAAGCGACCATCCAGATGTTTACATCTGGACCTTGTTGATTACATTGGTCTCTAGGGGGCGCTGCTATTGACTTTCACGGCACTAGCAGCACCTACTGATGATCGCAATCTGTAATTCATCCATAATCATATACAG
>JAOEHI010054189.1:0-14290 GCA_025447815.1 Percopsis transmontana | reverse complement strand
TGTGTGTGTGTGTGTGTGTGTGTGTGTGTGTGTGTGTGTGTGTGTGTGTGTGTGTGTGTGTGTGTGTGTACGTGTACTGTATGTGTGTAAGCATGTGATTTATGTTACTAAAAAGTCAAGGACAGGATTATGGCCACTATCTGAAGGACCAAGACATGAGATCATACTAAAAGAAAACTGAACTGTACAGAGATAAGCATCTATCCAGAAGTATAGTACAGTAGAATAGCTGAATGCAGTGGGACAATGGAGCAGGTGAGATTAGAAATGAACAGAAGAGAACAAATGAAAGCAGACAATAGTGGTTTTGGAAGCAATTTAGATAACTGCAAACGTCACTGACCAGTTTTCCCAAAGAGGGTCAGTGCAGACATAGGCGTAAATCGTGGGGGGGTCAGGGGGGACAGGATCCCCCCAATCTGAGGGGGTCCCCCCTAAAAAAAAAACACGCTGTGTATTGTAAATAATATAATGATATATACTTAAAATAATTGTTATGTTTATTGTTTATTGTTTATTGTCAACTGTTAGATGAAATGTACGCCCATGAGTGCAGATAGAAATATGCAGTATAGCAAGACTATACCAGTAAGTTGAAGTAATGCTGCTATATGAAAGTGGCAACCACCACATCTACTCTATCTACAGTACTGGAGGGTCTGTGATGAAACCCACTGAGACCATCCTGTACCTTCTTATGGAAAAAAACTTTTAACGAGAAGTTGACAATCTTTCTCTTTGACTTCCATTCATATTTTGGACAGTCATTTACCTTTTGGAGCAAAGGGCCTGGTTAATGGCCACCTGGCTTCTAAATAGAGCAAATCACTGTCCGAATGAGTTCAGGTCTATGAGAAAGAGCTCCAATTTCTCTCTAGAAATAAATAAGTATATTTTTTCCATAAAAAGTTAAGCTCAAAATAACAATAATCCCTGCTCCTAAAAAGCCAAACTCCTAAAAAGCCAAACTCCTGACTTCAAAAAATCTCAAAACCAATGGGAGAAAAAGAATGAATCATTTAAAAAGCAAAACAGGAGACAAAGTGAAAGAATCTCATTGCATTATATCTTTACTCATTCAACAGCATATATTCATAATGCGTTCAATGATTGAACTTCAATCATCTGCTATTTTCCCTTCGAATCCATGGCAGGTACCTGCACAGCAATAAACAGGTGTATTATATAATGGGATATTTTTGCCAACTCCCCAAAGTCAAAAGGGGAAGAAGAAGAAGAGTGTGTTCGGCACTTCCCAATTGTTTCCTCTGCTCTCCTCTGCTCCTGTCCTCCTTGTTTATGCTGCATTGCATTGTTCACAATGCTCTCAAGTGAACAGCATGTAGAGGGGTGAGGGGTGCAGGAGAGTCACCCTGCCCCGGTGCTTCTCAAACCTTTTGAGCCAGTCCTGAAACCCCTACGTGTTGTTTGTTGCACAAATGTACCATATGTAGGCACACACAAACACCGGCCAAGATATTAATGACAAATACAAATATACACCACTGAAATAAAAACTAAAATTAGATTTGAAAAATAATGATAATAAAGATGATTGCATCATCTCTATCCTTACTACTGCCCCACCCTTCCACCTAGCTGTCTGTCTGTATCTCTGTCTGTCTCTCAGCCTGTCTGCCTGACTTTTCATTTATGGCTTCTCCCTCTCTCTTTGTCTCTCTGGGCTTCACATTATTTCACTGTCACTGACTGGTCCTGTTGCTACATGCAGGTTGGGGCAGGGTCCAGGAGTTTGCAGATAGCAGGGTGACATCTGGTAAGCTAAGGGAATTGAGACCACACTCTTAGAAGAAAGATGTAATGAGGGCATTATAGCTCTCCACAGTTCCATGTACAACCTACAGCAATAGTTCCTCTTAAAACATCTGAGAATGTTTAATCTTTGAACCATCCCCACAGTAAAGACGGGTTTGGAAACTTAATCTTTTTTCTAAGAGTGTATATTGGAGAAGTGGTTCCACCTATGACTTCAGTGATGCTGGTGTGATGCAGAGAGACAGAGACAAGCTGCGGTTTCAACTGATTTTTTAGGTCTAAGCAATCTGCATCATCAACTGAAACATCCAACAGCATTGAGGTTAAACCCAAAAATGCTGTATCTCTGCCATTCTACCTTCGAAAAGCTTACTAAGACAGTATTTCCCTTTACAATCCTATAAACATAACTTCCACATATCCACATCATTTTCAAGCTCAAAAAAGCCTATACGGTACGATGTTAAAAGTTTAAAATTGCACAACTCGTGCCAAATTCCTAACCCATGCAGAAATTCATGTGTTAAATATAAGGAATGATATTTACTGACATGAAGGAGTATAGTGCGAAGATCTTGTTTGATTTTTTTCCTTCCGCTCATCATCCACAGTTGTCAAGACAGCCCTGACCTTCCTAGCCTCTCAACAAGACCCTTTCAACAAACTTGGACCAAAGTAGGAGGGAGAGAATGATGCTCTCACCCACATCCCTCCCTCCCTCCCTCTTCCAGTCTCCCCTCCCTGTCCCTTACTCGGGCTAATTAAACATAATTTATAAAGCAAGCTGAGAGTTACATAATTCAGCAGTGAGAACGGCTCATCTCGGTCCAGAAGCCCCCAGGATCACAACACAGAAGGACGAGCCAGCGAGTGGCTGGCGAGGGGAGAGGAACGCGCCACAGATCCAGAGTCCACCACGGGCAGAGTCTCGTAACGGCTATCAGAGCACCGCAGGCTGGCATCTGGAGCCACGGAACCCTCCTCACATATTTCATTCACGGCAGGGCTACATTTTAATCAGACACACTGTCAGAAAACTGGCGAGCCGAACCTGTGTTAAGAAAGAGGAGCAGAGGAGGAGGAGAGAGCACGGAGCGGGGGGAGAGAAGTGAGGCCGATAGAGAGTCGATTGTGAGTGTTGGAGAGGCAGGTGTGGTGGATGAGAGAGGTGCAAGATGAAAGACATTGAGAGTTCTATGTGGAAAAAGATAGAGACGGGGGTGGGAGTGAGAGAGACGGATGAGGTGTGAGGGATCTGTGACCAAATGCTCGTGTGGAGTGCCTCCTATGCTGCTGAGTTCCCCTGGCCACAGTCCATTAAGACTGAGTCCCAGAAAACAATATAGACATGGACAAACAGCACACACACAACAAAGCCAAATCCCCAACAGCTATTATGAGCATATTGTCTTGTTTTTTATCTCTTCCCAATAATGCATCCCATGTAGCTCCCCAAATCCTAAACGGATCAACAAGGGTGCTAGCACGAATACACCATTGCACAGCTTAATAACAAAATAAATGAACTAAAATCTCTAAAAAGATTCCTTTTCAAATGGAGGAGTGTTCATTTGTTATTAAAGCGAATTGTACTATCCGGGGGGCCGTGACCCAGCATGGCTGCCTAGGTATTTTTATATTTCATGTCACTCCTCCAATACATTTAGAGCATGTCTGAATTAAAGCATTACAGGCCACGCTGGAGATATTAAAAATGATAAAAACGAATCCGTCCACACTCCCATCTGCAAGAGGGGTCCTCCCGCTGAGATGACCCTGAGCCTCTCCCGCCATCTGCACTGTGAGTTATGATATTTGGTGTCTCTCGGATTACAATTTAATATTTCATTACATGCACACACACAAAAAAATAAAATAAACTACTGCTCTATATATCTCCCCCAGGTGTGTCACTATTAATCATAATGTGAAAACCCAAGGCTGTCTAATAACTCAGGCCATGTACAATAACCGCACATGCCTGTGAGTCTGTGTGGATGTTTACAATGTGTGTGGGTGCTTCTATATACAGTATGTATGTGATGTGTACTTTTTGGAGACAATATGCATTTGTAGGCAAATGCTTGTGTTCCTTTATGTGTGTGTTTGTGTGTGTGTTTGTGTGTGTGTGTGTGTGTGAACACGTGGAAATGCACACTGCCATATCAAATAGTTAAGATATGAAGCGCTGCGTGTATTTTTTCTCCAGCAGGGATGTGGTGGGGGGGGGGGAACTAGGCACGGCGGTGACCGCGGGCAGTGCGCCATAATGCCATAACTGGTGGCCCCCGCTGAGAACTGAGCAACTCATCATGCATGCATGAAGCAAACACGGTGCCCGTCATCAGGAGCCAAGCGTCCCTTTAGATGTGATCTATTTCCAATGCTCTACCCTCCTCACTGCGAGAGAGAGAGAGAGAGAGAGAGAGAGAGAGAGAGAGAGAGAGAGAGAGAGAGAGAGAGAGAGAGAGAGAGAGAGTGAGAGAGAGAGAGAGAGAGAGGGAGAGAGAGAGAGAGAGAGAGAGAGTTCCTGTATCGGCGAACACATTTACAGTACTTACTGCTCACATCTCGGAGATGGCTGGATCTCTCAAAGTGGAGCAGCAGTACAATCTAAAGTAGGACCACTTCACACACCAGAACCCCCTCCCCCCCTCCCCTGCTGGCTTTATGAGAGGATACAAAAACAGAAGAAAATAAACCAAACAGGATGCTCGGCAAGGATATATTTGTGTTTTTCCGTCTCTCTCTCTCCCCTTCATTATGCATTAATGGATATATGAATTTGTTATATTAACTATTGGCAGTAGCAGCTTGAACTCTATTCCTTCTAAAACGTCATTATCTGCTTAAATTATGCTTTTATTCAACTCATCTGAGGGAGCAATTTTCCACCTGTATTTTCTGTCCTGCAGGTGAGCCATGGATAATGCAATTGTAATAATGAGGTTGGCAGGGCACATTAGAATGCTGTGTGTGTGTGTGTGTGTGTGTGTGTGTGTGTGTTTGTGTGTGTGTGTGTGTGTACAGATCAGGTGTGGTTATCTTGACCTGGACCTTCATACGCACTTCACCTGCTCTGCCCTATCCTTCACTGGGGAGAGAGAGCGAGAGAGCAAGCCAAGAAACCGGGCGAGAATGAACAAGCGGGGTAAGAAGAGAGAAACTGGCAAACTAAACAAGACGAGCGAGGAAAGGTGTAAGGCCATCCCGCATTGCTCTGCACCTCCCACCTCAACAGCCACAGCCTCCTGCACCGTTTCTCCTCATCCCTGCCCACCAGGCGAGCTGGCAGGGGCATAGAGGATGGCGGAGCTGGCTGGGCCGTGTGGGGCCCTCCAGGGGCCTAGGCAGCAGCTGTCCACAGCCCTTCGTCTCCAGATTATCCTGGCAGGGGCCCCCAGCACTCGTGGTCTGATGTGGAGCCCAGTTGCTGCTTCCTCTGCTCACTGGCGCTGGTGTTTTTACTGTCACTAAGAGAACTAACTCTCCCCGAATGGATGTGGTAGATAGATGTTTATTCTCTTTACTTCTGCCTGACTTCTGTTTACATGCTTATTGTCATAGGACATTCACTGTTTAAAATCATTTTAATGTAATTCCTTTGTGTTACCTATAGTTACCTTAACCCATAATTACACATGACTAAATATGCAATTTGACTAAGGAGATAAGGAAACAAATTAAGTTAACTAAGTCAAGTCAGAAAACAAATAATTTTTTAGTGTTTGACATTAATGTGAGGTCGTAAAGGATTTGTTAACATTAGTAATATTTGTAAAATGCTTACGTATACTTAAAATTGAGATAGACATCTTACAGTCAAGCTCTTCAAGGTCAAGCTTTTGGTCTCTGGTGGGACACTTTGAGAACTGTGAGTGACTGTGGGGAGGCCAGGTTGGAATGGATGGTTATAACTGCTCAACAGTGGAGAGTTGTGGACATTGGTGAATGAGATAATGTGTCTGGGGTGTAAAGCTACAGTCAGTGACTTCGCAGTCACTTGACAGTTTAGGTAATTTTAATGTGATAAGTAGCCAATTCAGACGTTATTTTGTTTTGCCTTTCTTTCCTCTCTGTTGGATCAACCACTGCTGTTTGAGGCACATAGATACCAGATTAGAAAAACTATGAGAATGTCTTTCATCATGAATGGACAGTGAATTGAGTCATTGTTATATTACTTCAGTCAGGAGAGTAATATAATGAGCAAATTTGTTGACATGAAAATTAAAATTAAAGTGATACTTAAAAGGCTTTCTTCGTGTTCACACTTTCCCTGCTTGCAGTGTTTGGGTGTAGCTTGCTACATGTAGCAACTTTACAAGCACATCTATGTTTTTCTGTAGCATCACGATAGCTAAAATAACAGGCATTTTTTTGCCAATTAACGTCTGCTTTCTATTTCAAATTGCCACAAACAATACCGCTTTTATTATATTTCATTCAATAACTCTACAAACTCTACACGAACTGTAACGTGTTTGCCGTTCTATCTACAAACAAGTGCTAACTTGTAGGTAACTGTGATCAGAACGAGTTACGTTTGGAATCTCTACCTAAGCACTCTAGCATCATACTAAATTGCTTCCCTCAGCCTTTTGGGTTTCCTCAGAATTTGATAAAGTAGCATCAATGTAGTTAAGCAACATTTCTTTGCAGCTTGTAATGTAGCTTGCTACTTTCATAAAAATGGTAGCTTGGCTGTAATTTAGCTACTTTAAATCAGAAGTAACCTGTAGCTTGGCAAGCTACCATTTCAAAGTAGCTTCCCCAGCACTGCCTGTTTATCATTCACAACCTTACCACATCTCCTGACCTGCACTCCTGATTTACTTCACCCTTGTCTGGCTCACAACAGGAGTCGGTTCTCTGGTTATTGTCTATAAGACTCCATAGGAGCTGGAGATGAAAACAGGGATGCCTTGGCATCATTTGATCATGGGGTTATCATGTTATTGGAGATAAAAAAAATAAGGTTAGTTATAAACCTGATATTAGATGCTAAACAAATCTGATATTAAACCCTAAATCTTTACCTGTGGCTTTTTGTGAGGTTTCTTTGGAGGAAATGAAAATTGAGGATAAAAGAAAATAAATAATACAAGACAACCTACACATTTTAATGGTAATTGAATTAGCAATACTGTTTATTCTTTGTCTAGAAAACATCTATTTCATACTGTGAGTCATAGCTCTGTCCGGTCCTGAATTTTTTCTCAGCTTTTCTCTCTGTCATAAAAATAATTACAAGGCCTTATCAATAATTTCAGACATTATGTTGCTCTGCTTGGAACTTCAAATGTAGTCAACCTGTCAGTCAAAAGTAAGACGCAATTTTTAGCTAAAATCTATTTGCCATGATGATTTCCTAGCTGCTACTGTATAAACCCCATATTCTTTATTAATAATTGATCCTGAAAATTACATTTAAAATATGCTATGGGTTATTATACTTGACCTGATGTTGACAGCCTAAACATCACTTCAGAAGTAACACTGAGGGCATATTTTTCGGACTAATGTATAGAGCAGAACTTCTGTAAATCTCTATTTTACATTTGTCGAAATTAAATAGCAGTTTCATTCTTTTAAAGGAAATTGTCCCCTTCCTGAAGGCTAATATGAGGCCTGGGGTCTAAGTATTCACTGCAATAGGCAACCAATGACTCATTTTCAAAGTAATAGATTGTCAAAAAGGGGGCTGTTGAACAAGAAAAAAAATAAAATAAAAATGAATTTTTGTTTAACATTATAGCACACTGTGTAAAAAAAAAAAAACATTAAAAACTGTATTAAACTGTGCCATTTTTTTAGGTTAAAGAATGCTTTGATCACTGGGAACATTTTTAGAGGCGATAGATAGCAGTAATGTGATTGCTTCTGTCATCATGATTCAACAGATTACATATCTAATCGGTTTGTGAACAGAGAATATAATTTGCACAGATTACAGTGGTGCCTCTGGCTTGGTTTCACGGTTTGGAAATCTAGAGACAGAAAGGCAGACAGGATGGCGGAAAGACAGATCCAGAGAAAGGTCCCACTAACTGCCCGGTAAATGATGACGCAGATGATGGAAGACATGTGATTCAGCCATTGTGATTGATAAGGCTTTTTTCCCACAATGGCCTGAATAACAACACCGTAGCCGCGAAGGACATAAATACATGTTTGTATTTCTCATGCACATATTATCTGTCACTGGAAAAGACCAGGGCTGTAATGAAACGCAGAGCTGTGCAAAAATACGTGACGTACAACTGAAACAGAAGTATGCCTATATAATGAAATTAAAGTGACTCAGTCTCGTAATATCCTGGGGCTATATAAGATAGTTGTTTTATGGAGGGGAGATAAGAGGATTTTGTCAGTTTGAGATGCTTGCTAATGCTATTGTTTCTATAGAGCACAATCCAGAAAAGCTGATTCTCACACGTTTTTATATTTTGAAATGCTGTTACTGTGGATGTGACTACATGGTACAAGGTGGAGAACATATACTGCGGCATATTGCACTATTAGACATATGCATATGGTTATGTATAAAAATACGGAAACCAAATCAATGATGAACTGAAGATAACGTAATAAATACTGCCAGTCCAGGTCTGAATGTTAGAGGATAGTCCACACAGTGTCCTATACTTCTACTTCAATAAAAGTATAGCTTCAGGTACCATTTTCCTCCCATATCCTTCCCTAAAAACAATTACAAATGCGTATAGAGAATAAAAACAGCCATACTAAATGTCCAAATTTCTATAATTTTATGCAGGTGTGTATGTGATATCTCATTTTATGCAACTGCCAGCTATTATTCTAGTTTAAGGAAAGTGGAGACTGTTAAATGACGTTACAGATCATTGTCTCCTGCTGAATCAAATCGAATCCACATCTCCACATAATCAGTATAACCCTTCTGCTGTTTACATCACTGTTTGAGTTTACAGTATGTCATGCAATATATGAAAAACACACAGCAATATTTACACTGCACTGTCATTCAAAGGAGCATAACATACCACCCAAACGCACAAGAATAAAATCCAATATATAACCACATGCCACATTATTGAATAGTATACGTCTGATATAATCTAATACCAAGTCAATCCCAATAGTTGAACCAGGGTTTTACTTCAATCTAAGGAATAGCAGTTTTTCTTTAACTGTAAAATGATTTGCATTCAATCTTCAAAAGAAGCGTAGGTGTTATTACCTTCCACAAAGAACCTAACCCCAATCTGCCAGCAGCCAACGGGGTGTTTTTAAAATGACACGCTAAATGCAGCTGTCACTTTGCATGTATAGAAAGAATATTAGCTACCCTAGGCCGGCAAGTGATTCTAGAAATGTGGTTCTCAATTCACCCAGCCCCACTTACAGTCCTAGCTTTGACACTTGAATCAAGTAACGTTCCACCGCTAAAAATTACTTGTTTTACACTTCAGGGATGCTTTTTAAGACGTGTAAAAATAACAGATGAAACGCTAGAGTCATGTCAAAAGCCCTCGCCAATTTGACAGCATGTGTGTTTTCTTTCAAAGCTTCATGTGGGTAGTTTAAATATTTGGGAGATTAGAAGATAACAGTAAATAAATACAATAATGACAAATGAGAAGAGGAAAAGGAGAAAAGTTAAGGTCAGAAAAGCTACATCAAATGAGTTACATTACATTACATTACATTACATGGCCTTTGCATTCTATTCCCTTCTTTCCAGATATCTGCGGGTACTATTTGATTCATTTCTTACATTTACATAGTATAAAGGAATATTTGTGGGCAGGTTTGTTGGTCTTTTTCTAAACATTGCATCTCTAATAAATTATTTTTCCATTTCCCCATGGAGAAAGATTGTTGGACAATATGCTACTTTTGAGGCCTGTGGCTCCTCTGGTATAGAAAACAAGATTCCCTCAAAAGATCATAAATACACTTAACAAAATAGTATGTCTGTAAAGCTCACTGAAACAATGAACTGTGCGTCAAAAATCAATCCGTGACACGATTACCGCTCATCATTAAAAAACACACAGCTTACTATGGCGCCCAAATAAACATGCCTGCGCACGCGCTCACGCAGCAGAAACAGTAGTGACCACATGGGTAAAAACTGGCATTGCGATGTGGAGATAAAATAAGAGGCCACTGGCATGTTTAACTTCTTAAGAAAAATCAGAGGAAGTTGCTTCGAGCTCTAATAGATACATAGATAAAGCTGCTTAACTGGGTCTGGAGGGAAACGTTGAGACAGCGTAATTGAGTCGTCGGGCATGGGTCGGTGCGCGCGGTTGGAAATCCGGTTAAAGTCTCACACAATTCCATGCTTCCCGGGGGAATCACGGACGCGTAAAGATGGTCACCCAAATATTTTCCCTAAACGACATAATTTTTACTATCTCTAATTAACAGTCTATCCAGCTGTTCACTTTAAAACAAGTTCAAATGAACACAATATCTCCGCAAAATACGACACTGTCAAAAAGCTAATACAAATTAAGTATGCTCCCGATAAACCATCTTCTATTAGCTAATAAATCTGTATCTGTATGATGTATGGTTGTATCTTTTTTTATTAGGGTACGGGAAGCTACGTGCCATCACCATTTGGCGACCGTGCTTCTGTGCGCTCTGCCGAAATAAAGGACACACCAATGCCCGTCGCTCACTCTGTCGCTGAATGGCAAGGAAACTTTTGATGAAGAAGGGAAAACTTACCTTTCGTAGAATCCACTGGCCGAGGATAACTATGGTCCAACCGAGTACCTTCATCTCACCTTCCTGAGAACGGACCACCCTGAAACTACGACTCTCCTTGATTGAACATAAAAAGACGAGTGCGCGGCGCGGAATCCAAGCAATCCAAGTGCTAGACGACTCGTAAAAACACAACAAAAGTTTTGTATTTTTCTCAGTCACTGTCACAGTGTTTTTAGATGAACTTTCAGTGGTTGATTCAGTTTCTCATGTCCGCTTCATGTGGCAGATCCATGGTTTCCTCCGCTCATGTTGGATACGTGGAAGTTTGTGTGAATCAGAGATGAAGTCACCTTTAACAGGTGCAGGGAAAGGCGCGTTCTCATTGAAGATCACCGGCGCGTCTTCTGTTGTAGCCACCTACCACCACAGAGCTTGCTTTAGGGTATGAGAATTTCGAGTTGCTTGCATTCTCTCTCTCTCTCTCTCTCTCTCCCTCCCTTTGCGTAAAAGCGCGCTCAATAGGCTACCCCACACTGAACGATAGCGTTGCTGAATTTCTTTAATTCTCACGCTATAGCCTATTCACACAGTATAGCCTACAAATGTTCTGCAGTAATTCTAAGAAAAAAATAACAAAAGATATAAAAAAAGATCTATTTAAATTCAGGAGCCTACGGGAGAAAGGTTGGTCGAACGGGTGTTAAATGAATTGATGCATCATTGCTTTAATACAGTGTGCACCTTGTATCTCCTATATTGTACTGGCACAATAACATAGATTGTAGCTTCACTGTGGAGCTCTGCGGTTCTCTCAATAGGACTCAGTATAACTAAGAATAAAGTTTGAGAACTTTTTCTTATGCATTTCCTTTTACCCAGTTGATTCTACTGAGTAGATGTTCTGTTAGCGAGCAGTCAGCTGAGACACAACACCTGCCAGTGGCTGACAGAATAACACCATATTCATCGATGTCCACACTATTTAATTAGCAACATTATTTTTTCCCATTAAAGTCACAGCTTTTTGAGATAAAGAGACATTTTTATCCTCAGCTAAACACACATTATTTTATAACAGACAGAAATGAGGTTTGGAGGCCAGGCAAAATCTGTCAAGCCCTAAAGACCCTCAAAAAGGGTTATAGATATCTCCCTTTGAAACGGTGTCCAACATTCCTGAAAAATAAAAAAATAAAAAACTATTCTCAAGTATTAATGTAGGTAGGTATCTCCCCATTAGCCAGCAGCTGCTTGCCTGAACTGCGCTGAGCTGTGCTTGGTAGTCTGCTTATAACGTTGTCTTGCTATGCATCTGTATATTATATCAACCTGATATTCTTTTACTGTACATGCTCCTATCTGACTTGAAAAACCTCTTTTGAATTCATTACGTTGTGAAAACATCTCAATATAGCCCTGGCCAGTGATGAGGCAGGCGTGTAAATGATCTTAAGACATCTGTACCTATCAGTACCTGTGCCATGTGGCACCTGTGGAATGTGGTCGCAGTTTAAGAAGGCAAGCCATGAGTGAGCCATTTCTGTGTGGAATCTCCCATTAGACTGCTGTGGTGTCATCCTACATATGATTATCCTACAATCCTACCATCAACATTATGTGCACTGTGGGCCAGAGTGCACAAAAATGTTGATGGGCTTAGGGACATACAAAGACAAGTCTATAAAGTAAACTGCTTTCTTACAACCTGTCACAGATGGAGGGGAGGGCCTGTTTAAAATAAGTTCATATGTACTTATATAAGATTCTGTATAGTGTATATTAGCAATCTGTTGCTCTTTGAATTGAGAACTGAGAATTGAGAAGCGGCTTGGCTGTGCTGAATAATATGAAAATGACACAGCACTGCCCCCCTGTGAGGCAGAGAGTCACTGCATGTAGAGGTAAACTATTAGCCAGTGAATTCTATGGCCAATGCTGAAAATGTGAACAGTTATTAGTAGGTTTCTACATACAGGCTATAGGCCTGTGACCTGAGAAAGAGAAATATGAATTTATTATATAGATCCAACAAGTCATGATAGTCATACAAGTCATACAATATTGAGAGAGAGAAGAGAAGAAAATATAAGTAATACCCAAAGAGAAGAAAAAAAGTTATCTAGGATTCATAGATGAGCCACAACTCGTAGCATTACAATTTGATACAGTCTAAAAAGTGTATTTCATAGTCCCTCTACTGGAGAGTTAAAACACAATCACTTCAGCTATCCAAGGATTTCATCATAGCCACTCTTTCTGTTTCTGTCAAACACAGTTTGGGGTCTGCAACCTTGTAACTCAGACTGTTAGACACTGTGATTCTTATCCTCTACGCCCCGCAACCTTGTCAATCAAACACAGCAGGTCCCAAAATATGTGGCCATTTCCCATTTCCATCGCTGCCTTCCATTCCGTCTACCGACTGTCATTTGTTTGGCCACAACAAGCTCTGTCTTTCCGCCGCCTAAATTCTGTTCCCACCGTTGGAGTGTGAAAGGGGTTGCCAGTGTGAATGCCATTTCTGATCCACATTGCAAGTGGCAGGCGAATTTCACCCAGCTGCTCCCCTCCTCTGTTCCACTTAGCAGCGGCACTCCTGCTCCAAGTCGCCCTGTCGTCGCGTGGTTATAGCAAATGAATGAACATGCTGTGGGAGAGAGAGACCAGCACAACCACTTTCACAAAAATCATCCTGTCATCATTTAGTCTTCCCTATTACTTTGCCTCACGTCCCCGAAGACGCACCTCATTCTTCAATGCTGACGAGAGAGTTCCGCTGTGAATATTATAGCCTGTTATGTTCGCTCTAATTTTGTATGCACACAACCAGGAGCATAGTTCTTATTAAGGATTAGGCTATTAGAAGGACGCAGAAAAAATTACAGAATGACTTTGCATTTAAACACTTAATTACTCTATTAAACTGGAATATAGGCGTTTAGGCCACATTTTAAAGCCACATCACTAATCGCCAAAAACATCCGCATTTAACCATATTAGTCGGGATCTAACATACAGTAGGTGGAGAAACGTGCATTGGAAAAGCAGGATTCCCAGAGATTCACTCTAAACAGCGGTAGCATCATCATTCATTGATCAATCTTGTCTGTAGAGCCTTTAAATAACTTTCTTTTTACATTTTTGGCTGATGGAGCTGATTTAATAATAATTCAGCCATTCACGATTCAAAAAAGACTTGGCTGATGTCACATTTAGCCCATCTGCTGTTCAATGACCCAGACTGGAAAGAGCAGAATTGTAGCTTTAATACCTCACAGTCTACTCTCTGTCTGGCCCAAACAATGCTCCAGTGTGTTAAGTCTCAGTAAGGAGGGACAGAGAGGAGCACTGGAATAGGAGCAGGAGAAGCAGGCGAAGGACAAGCGGGTAGAAGTGCAAGAAAGCAAGGGAGGAGATGATTGGGAGACAGAGCTGAGAGGATGGAGGTAAGGTGGAGGTGGAGAGGGAGGGAGTTAAGGCGGAGGAGGACGTGCTAGAGATATAAGAGCAAGAGGAGAGAGAGATGGAGGAGAAGGAGAAGGAGGTGTAGGAGTACACTAGTAAATCACCCTGACAAGGTCGACCTGAAACACCCCTAATTGCACTAACCCAATCTGAAACACACACACACACACACACACACACACACACACACACACACACACAGACACACACACACACAGAAACAGACAATCAGGGAAAACTGAAGAAAATAGCATTTATTCCAGTTCAGTGCATGTGTGTGTGTGTGTGTGTGTGTGTGTGTGTGTGTGTGTGTGTGTGTGTGTGTGTGTGTGTGTGTGTGTGT